>JAXGGA010013729.1:0-34280 GCA_038373865.1 Uloborus plumipes
TATTCTTTTTTGCTTGAAAAATAAAAACTTACTATTTAAACAATGTGGTACTTACGCAATATTTCAATGTTTATTACTGTTTCAAGAAAATTGACTGCCAATTTACTGTTTTTTTTTATCCAGTTAAAACCCAAGGTTGCCACATTGTTTTTAACCATAAACTTTTCTTGGTTAAAATGTGTTTTTTTTTTCTTTTAAGTATTTTTCCATTGACTTAAACAAGACATATATAACACTTCTAAAACGAGTTTTAAAAAATAAAGTGTCTAAAGACTTGCAAAACGAACAATTTAATTTAATTCTTCCTTCACATTTAGATTTAAAGCGCGATTATGTAGGGGCTACACTAGAGGAAATAGTTTGTCGGCTATGATAAAGCTCCTCTCTTGTCAGGAATCCGACAGCTCGCCTTGGCAATCAAGTTTAAAAATGGTCCAGGATAATTTGGGTCAGGATGTGGAATTATATTGTATCCAAAGAGATTTGAAATTGCAACAGCTGAAGCATTTGGACAGAATTTCGTTAATTGGAGCGTACGAGCAAATATTAGGAACGAATATCTGAAGCGTAAGCAATCGGATGCGAAATTAAATATGGACCTAAATTAAACTATTAATTTTATTCTATTTTATTCTACATTTTAATTTTTCAAAAAATTCAGTCAATATATGCCAGCTAATGTTTCAAAAATTACTTCTTACCAACAAGCTAATTGGTGAAATCAAGAAAATTTAGATATATTAGAAACTGTTTTATTAATCTGGAACAATTCCTGCAATGTAAAAAATAGATGTTGTTTTTATAATATAATGCAGCTAATTTTATAGTAACAAATTATAAAAATTGCTAATTTTACAGTAATAAACTGTAAATTGCTAATTTTGCATCAATAAACTGTAAAACTGCTAATTTTGCAGTTTATTACTGTGCATTTTAGTTTTAAACTGGAACCTCAGCTGCCAGCATACTGTTGTTTTTACAGTATAAAATGGCGAATTTTGTTTTAATGAACTATAAAATTATGGTAATAAACTGTAAAATTTCTGCTTTACTGTAATGAACTGTAAAATTGCAAATTTTATAGTTTTTTACTGTGCATTTTACAGTTTAAAACTACAACTTCAGCTGTCAGTATTATACTGTAAAAACAGTTTATTTTTCGCAGTGGGATTCTGAAGACAAAATTTTAATGCAAAACTCTTATCTTCAAACAAAATGACGTCATCTTTAATCAAAAGCCCTCCCGTGATCTTTAATCAAAAGCTCTTTGTCTCACGTGCACATCCGCGCAAATTATTTCAATAATATATCAAATAGATTTTTATTTTGACTGTTATTATTGATTTAGTTTCTTGTTCATTCTATCGATAACTTAAGCATTTCTTTTATATATTTTAATTCATTTTATATTATTTATTTATTGGAAAAAAGGAATCGAGCAAGTATCCAAAGTCTTTACTGTCCGCCCGTGAAAACCGCGCCTAGCACTCGCGAACCTTTCTACTTAAAAAAGGGGTAATGGTGTTAAGAGTGGAAACTTTCCTAAGTTTTCAATTTCAAACTTGCATTTGCTATCCTTTTGACATATTCAACTAAACTATTGTATTTGAAATTAGCATCGTTCTAAGATGTTTGATACGGCTCAAAATGCTTCTTATTATTCTTCCTCTTATTGTTATCTTACATATCATCCCTATTTTTGTAAGATCAGAAAAGACCTGACGCATGCGTAAATACGCGGGAGGTTTTGCCTAAGGAAATCAGGCAGTATCTTCATTACTACCGAATAAATAATTTTTGCGAACAAATTCTTGCAAGTCTCTACTCTAAGCAAAGCTATAACACGGTCTTTTATTGGTTTTGTTCGAATAAAATTTTTATTTCTAAAGCAGCATTTTAGTACTTTAAAATCTTTTCAAGTGATTCACTTATCAATGGCAAATTTTCGATTGCGTTGGTTATGCCTAGAGATGAAAATGGTCGGAAGAAACCGGAAACTTTCGGAAAAAAACGGTTTTTTTTCGTTTTTTTTTGAGGAGGTTTATTTCCACTCCGGAAAAATTGAATTTTTCAAATTTTCAGTAAAATGAAATTAAAATGTTCAGCATAAAATGATAAATTTAGAAATTTATCATTCTTACGCTATTTTATTCTTCACCTCCACCCCTCTCCCTTACCATAATAACCTTTTGCTTTGTTAATGCAAGTTGAACGATATTACAATTTGCCTATAGAGACTGTTAGAGCTGAGAAATTTAAATATATGAACATAGTTAAAAAATTCCCTCCAGCTCAGAAATATATTGTAGTTTGAATGAAGAGAGCGGATGGGGAGGGGAGGGCGATAGGTGTTAATCAGCCTTTACGAGGGGGATGGGGTGATGTAGTCAAAAAGGGTAGGAATCACTGGAGAAGACCGACCAGTTAATAAATTGATTTTAATTTGTTTCAAAAGCGCTTTTTTACATTAATTTTCAACAGTTCTTTTTTTTTCATATAATTTTTAAGAAAGAAATGACTAGAAAATCTTCTGTTTGTATAATTGTTAGAAGCGTTAATTTATTGAATCCTGCATTTTTGTTTTTCATTTAAATCCCATAAATATCTTGATGCAAAAGCATATAGCCATTATTTTCGGGTTTTTTTCCTTATTTAATTACATTGCAGGTATTAAAGAGCATTTTTTTTAATCGTGTACAAAATACTAATTCTTCCCGATAATTTTCAGCTTGGAAAGCAGAAAAAAAGATAAATAAAATTTATCCAGTTTTTAAGGGAATACTTGAATATTGGCCATTTTATAAACATTACGTTCTCTACTCTAGGACAGCATAATTTTTCATTAAAAATTTTAAAGTAATAGTAAATAAGTACAGAAATTTATGTTAAAAACACATTTTAATATTTTGTAATAAGTGAACCATGGCTCAATTAGGTAAAAAAAATAATTCTGATTAAATTCCAACTTTTGTAAACACAACAGATTTTATAATTGACCTACTATTAGTGTATTTTTGATATTAAAAGTACATAAATTATTTCGTATGAAAAAGTACATATCGCCACTGAAAGGTAAAATTATTTCATTATTGATAAGTGCTTCTGCACAAAAATTTTCATTTATTAATGAATTTTTTCATACAAAATGCATTACCTCACTTTTTAACTGATTTTCTTTATGTACCTCCTCTACTTTGTGTATGTATAAAATAAACTGTCACATACATATTTAATTTTATATCATAGATCAATTTTTTTCACATCAATTTTCTGTTAGAAATTGTTAATTTCCTTTTGGTATTTAGATATTTTCCAAAATTTTATATTAATATGCAATATTACTAACATTATGACAGCATATTTACAAAAAATTTAATAACTTAATTTAAATAGTTTACATATCTTTCAAAGATTTTTTATGTGTCTAACAATTCAGAGTTCGAATCGTACTAAGATAATAATTATTAACGCTCTGTGCATTTAAAGTAGCACGAAATATAAAATAAATAACTAAATAATAAAAAAAACTATATTAAAAGAAGCACACTTACCTTTATTGCAAATTCCAAGCAGAATTCAACGCTATCAACTATTTAAACTCTCTCACCACAACAACTCTACACAGAAACTTCTTTAACAAAACCAACGTCCTTTTAGTGAAGAACTAATTTTACTTCTTCATGAAATGAATAAGCATAACTTCAGCCACAGAGCTAGGTTTCTGCTGACTATACGAACTAAATGTATATTGCCGTGCTTGCTAAGCACATAGTAGAATCTGCAATTGAGCTCAAACTGAGATATTGTATTTTAAAGATCTGCGCCTCCATATATTTTGTTGTGATGACTTTTTATTCAGCAGATTAAAAAAAAAAGTTTCCAATCACAAATAACTATAAAACATTTTATTAATAACACATACGAAACAGAGAGCAACCTCTGGTTAATTACTCTAGTTTTGTTGAAAAGTAGGGGTACGACTATTGTGCTTACTAAAGCAGTGCAGTAAGTTGAAACTCCAGTTTAAATTTTGTTCAGGTTTAGAAACCATTACACGGTTTATAGTTTTCTATTTGAAAGGTTAAAAAAAAAGTCATTTAATTTTTATTTGGATTTAGATTGGGTGGGGAAAAACCAGAACTCAATAGTTTTCATTTTTAGATAGTGAAGTTATATTGCAAGGGAGAAAAATCATTCTGATTTTTCTTTCAAACACTATTATTGATGTTTGAAAGTATCTACTTATTATTTTAAGTTTTAAAGGCAGTCTAAAATAGAAAATTTAATTGTAAGGGTTAAACACACTTTATCCAATATTAACAGTAAATGACGATATGATTAATTTGTGGGGTTTGATCAAGAAAGCGTTGAGTCATAAAACAGAAAGGCTATTTTTTTCCTATTAAAACCTACCTACTTATGCGTATTTCTGTCATCAGGAAAAATATGTGTTGATTGCATATATTTTTAATGATTAACCTTTGAAATGGTCCAAGAAAAACAAAACTATTAAAAACGCTTTTTTTAGTTGTAAAAAGTCAATTTTTCATTTTTTCCAATTTTTCCAGAAAAAAACCGTTTTTTATCCATCGCTTTAATATTTCCGGAAATCTTACATCTCTAGTTATGCCTTTAGCAAAGTTGACAAAAATCCCAATTCCAAGACATTTTTAAAATGTCAACTTGAAGTAAACGACTCATATGTTGTTTTTTTTTTTTCTTGCTGTTAACTACCTAGTGTAGAATCGCAGTTTTCCTTTGATAAATATCATAATAAAGTAATTGTTTAGAAAAATTCTTCAAATTTATCATCCCTCCCGCTTTCAAATTATTTTAAGCTTCTTGTTACAGAAAGCAATTATTTTACCCAGGAAAATTATTTTCACATTTACAGCAAGTTTTAAATTTATTGTGAAAAATTACTGTAGATCTTTGTTCTTGAAATAATCCACTTAATTTAAGAAAGGAATAGTATAAATTAAATATTCATAAGTGCAATTAATGTGTGGTAATTTTTGTCTGGAAGGTATCGTAAGATGTAAATGATCTTATCAAGCATAATTTTCAATGTTTTTTGATTAAATTAACTATCCAATATCCATTTGAAACCTTATTTTCCTTGATAAGTGTTAAAAAAATTATTAGAGGCAAATATTTGACTCTCAAAAATAACTTTGAAAAATCAGATTTAAAACAATGTTTCTCTTACTGTTTTCTTTACTTCTCACTAATTTCTTTCTTTCTAAAGTTTTTCCCTCATATTTTGCAGTGGTTTTCAAAATTATTTAGCTTGTTGGAAACACTATATTGTCGAGACACGATCATGCTATTTTGATTTTCCATGCATACTACTACCATCAGTAGGTTTCAGTTTTTAGTGCGGAAAAGCACTCCTTTTTTTCTGCAAGGATAGAGGAATTTTCATCATTAATCAATACTTTAACTTATTCATTTAAAGGAGGTATTGATGCTTTCAATAATACAATTTGAGAACATTTATGTTCCCAACAATACCACAATATTTTGCTTAATATCTTGATTTCGGAAAATTAGAAATGTTGCAGACCGCAGAAGAAGTAGGCACCCATGTCTTTTGAACCAAACAACTAATGGTTCAACCAACCGATTTATCACGGTAATTACAAAGCATATTGTCTATTCGTGCTCTGAAGTTACAAAGAAACTCTTTACTAACGCCTACAGTTGTGAGCTTGGGATTGGAAATGATCTGAGTTATTCACCTGTTAGCTGGAACTTTATTAATATTGCTTAAATCTTGAAGTTTACATGTATAATACACATTGATAAAAAGTTTTCTAGTAATCCCTAATCGTGAAAGAAAAAATTTTTTTTCTTTCTTTCTTTGCTTTTTTTTTTACTTTTGTTCTTTTTATTTTTGATTTTATATATTCATTTTGTGAGATTCTATTTTATAACGTCAATTTATTTATTTAAGAACTTGTTGTTTTGAGCTTTAAATGGGTATCATATTCTCATTTCCCTTCGATAACAGGGTTGAACACCTACTCCTTCAAAAATTTCTCAGACATCTGAAAATGTCTATACTTCAAGAGAAAGACAAAGCTAAGTTTACTCTTTTCAAGAGAAAACTGTTCACCGATAATAATATATCTTGTACATATAAATAGCACTGAATATTTTTAAACATTTCTCCTCTCATTTAGAAGGTTTCTTATTTATGCTAAAAATAGATTAAGGCTAACCATGTGTACAATACTCATTATCCTCCTCCCCGTTCTCAATTTATTATGCAAATTTTTGACAATCATCGCGAATAAGTAGAATTTATAATCGTGAAAGTTATACTTCCTCTCTTGCTACTAGGGTTTCATTTGATACCTTTCCAAACAATTTCCTGATAATAGAAAGGCGTCTGCTTTGTTCAATTGATAGCATCGGACATTTTTTTTTTTTGTTTTGTTTTGAAAAAAAAAGCGATACTTCTTTTGAAAAACGTGGAAAAATTGCATTCGGTTGCAAGATTCTGGTATGACTCAAACTGAAATTGCTAACAATATTGTTTCCTTAAAAATTGTATCCAAGGTTAAAAAGCTATTAAAAAGTTTTACCAGAAATCATAATTCATCGTTTTTTTTTTTTTTTTTCTTGACAACAAGGTATTTTCTCATTTCTAAAACTGCAGTCGAGCCTATTTATCTCGAACCTGCTTATCTCTAAAACCTCTCTATGTCGAAATTTTTCAATTTCCCAGCTTTTACAGCAAAAATTTAATGTTTTTTCTCATGTTTATCTCGAATGATTTTCCCCAAAAACCTCTGTATCTCGAATTTTGACGACACTCATTTTTGAATTTTATCTGCAGCCACCATTATCAATGGTCGAACTTGGAGACAAAAATCATCTTCTGCACAATCATTCAAAGACTATGTTCGTACATAAAGGTATGCATTTACTTGCTACCAATATAGTCATCATAATTACTAAAACGTGGACTCACAACATGTCGTACAGTAAAATATTCAACAATATCAATGCAAAACAATCTATTAAGTATTTGAATTTGTTCCAATTGCTTATTTTTGTAAATTTTATCCCAACCTCTGTATCTTGAAACCTCCGTATCTCGAATTTTTCTTCTGTCTGGTGAAATTCGAGATAGACAGGTTTGACTGTATATTATATATTCATGCCAATCTTACTACTATTACATATGCGAAAGTATGAATAGTTGGATGTTTGCTTCTCTTTCACGCAAAAACTACTGAATAGATTTTAATGAAACTTTTACCATAATGTAGCTTATA
Organism: Uloborus plumipes; assembly: GCA_038373865.1. Taxonomy (NCBI): domain Eukaryota; kingdom Metazoa; phylum Arthropoda; class Arachnida; order Araneae; family Uloboridae; genus Uloborus; species Uloborus plumipes. The sequence goes on from JAXGGA010013729.1 coordinate 7,287, forward strand.
CATCAGAATAACACATAGGCTATAATTTATAACGATACTCGAAAAGGTTCTATTGGTAGCGCTTTTTTCATTCCAATTTAAGGTACATTTTACAATCAGAAGGCTTTCAACAAACTAATTCAGTATTTAGTGCATCATCTCAAGTCCCTGTCGATAGCTATAATTGCGCGCATCATTTCCGCTCTTCGCATTAAATGTTCATTTTTCAGCTTCATGGTTAATATAAAGGCTTTTACAAAGACATTGGAAATCCATAGGGAGTGCCAGATTTAATTTTTAGGCGGGTATATCAAATTTATACCTTATCGACTGCAGCAAAATCTTAGTCATCGAGATAATACTCCCACATTTGAAAAGTTTAGTTTTTTTTTCTTTTGTTGGCCGGTTCCGTATGTATCCATTAAAACCCTTTCAGCCTACTTTCCCGTTAAAAATAAAAGAAAGACGAAAAAAGTATTAAAAGTGGCTTAATGCATCTAAAAAATATCGCCAAGTCCAAAAAATATCGCCAAGTGAAAAAAAATATCGCCAAGTCCAAAAAATATCGCTAAGTTAAAAAAATAAAAAGGTAAAATGAATATCGAAAAATTAAAAATTTGAAAGTAGGGTATTGAGATGGGGAATTTGTATGTCTGTCGGTCTGTCTGTCCCCCCCTAATAACTTTTGAATGAACATTCCGATTTGGACAAACTTTATTTTGTTGGAAAGATCTCGACGAGTACAGCTCATTCCCATATTTGATTTTTCGATTTGAACAATTTTTGGTGCAACTTTAAACCGTTCAAACAACCTGGCCCGCGATATTAACTTTTTAGTTAACAGTCCGATTTGAACAAACTTTTTTTTGTTCGAAAGATCTTTTCAAGGATACTTCATTCCCGTATCTACATTTTCGATTTGAACAATTTTTCGTTCAACATTGAATCGTTCAAACAAGCTGTCACCCCTAATAACTTTTGAGTGAACAGTCTGATTTAAACATTTTTTTTTTGTTCGAAGCATTTCGGCAAGGACACTTAATTACCGTATTTAAATTTTAAATTTGAACATTTTTTCGTTCAACATTGAACCGTTCAAGCAACCTTTCTCCACCTAATAACTTTTAAATGAACCGTCAGAATTGAATAAACTTTTTTCGTTCGAAAGATCTCGTAGAGACTCATTTCCATATTTCACTTTTTAATTTGAACCATTTTTCGTTCAATGATGAACAGTTCAGAAAAAAATTTAACATGAGCGCCTACTGGAAAACTTAAATTGAATGTTGATTCTGAACTTCAAGGCAGATTTCCTTCAAACTAACTTTGTAAGAAAATGATTTTGATAAATAATGTATTGTAAAGTACTTTTCTGAATAATCTTCAGTGAGGACTCTGATTCCGACTCCGACTCCGCAAACATGGCGGAAATGCAGGCTCAGAAAAAAATGACTGACTGGGCAGACGATTTTTTGTTTATTTATTTATTTGTTTTGTTTAATTTATTATTATTATGATTTTTTTTTTTTTAGCAGACGATTTTTTTTTTTTTTTGCTAACAAAAATTTTTCATTCACGAGAGCATTTTATTCTTTATTTATATTTAACAACTGGCAACGGATTAAAAATGAAATTCAAGACATTTTATTAACGAACGAGTTTTTTTTTTTTCTTTCTTTGATAAAATGTGTTTTGAAGTTCTTTGTACTTTTATTTTATTTTTTTTTTCTTTTGAAAACGATTGTGGAATTTTTCTACGGAAGAACTATAACAGTTACATTCTTTAAAAGGTGCGACAAAACTTAATTGACTCGTTTATTTAATTTTTACGTGTCTATTTCATCTGATGAGAGGGGTATATTTTAGAAATCAGCTTTAAGTGCTATAGAGGTATGTTTGACATAATTTTCAGTTTCAGATAATCAAGAGAATATTGATCAAATGCTACAATGCCGATGTCGGTGTACGGGAAAGTAGGCTCGTTTAGTTCTTGACAGAACTTCTTGTTAAAATTATGTCAAAACGTAAAGTAATCCGCATACTAAATAAATAAAACCCTTAAACAAGACTAAAATTACTATTAATTTGCGTTTTTGCACAAATAATTGTCAAATGTTCCCTATTAATTTCGAAATCATTTATGACAAACTTTTAGCGTCATTTTATGGTCAGCAATACTATCGCAGCATTTTATGACTATTTCTGTGTCACAAAAATTAGTGACATAATAATACTTAATGTATTTTATAAAATAGGGAGGGGAGCAAAATTATCCTAGGTATCCCAAAACAGTTACCGCAAATTTGGCGACATTTTAAAAATCGTCATAGCGGTGGGTTTTGAGTTCTTTCAGTTCAGGTAAAGAAACCCAAATGTGAGTGTAAATTGTTTCTCAATATTATTACTGACCCAAGCAATGCCGGGTATTTTTGCTAGTAAAGAATAAAGACACAGTCAATCATATTTTATAGATTAATTGACTCTGAGGACAAATACTTATATCCGATTGTATTACTCCATATCAACATTCTTCTCATATAATGAAGCACATCGTCTAAACAGAAGAAACTTTAGTTTTGCATAAAAAGTGAATCACGATGTCTTATTTTGGACTGGTATAAGTAATACATTAGGAAAATTAATTTCATAAGTGTAACTCTTTCCGTAAAACAAAATATTTCTATTACATACCTTTGATTTTCTTTTTCTTTTTTTTTTTTTCTTTTTTTTGGGCTGATCACGTGCATTCTTAATACCTGATATAAAGTTATTTTAATATTTATGACTGAACCTGAACCTTTTTAAATTTTGACTTCTAACGAAATAAAGTTGTGTGAATAGCATTACATTCCTTGGAAAATTTCGTCAAAATATAAAAATAAAGATCTTATATCCTAAGCTATCCAAGTAATAAAAACCCTAAAATAGACAGGATATTCTAAATCCAGGAGAAAATACTAAATTTGCTTGATAAAGCAATATTTTTTATCCTAGGAAGAGTTCAATATTTACTAACTTTTCTTCCGGTGAAATTTAATCTTACAAAATGCATTATGTGAATTCCTGTAATTTGAACAGGAACTTTTCTTTAAACTTTCCTCGAAATACTCCGAAAAGAAATTAATCTTCCCCGACGAAAGGTGCATTTCGTATTTTGCGAAGTTTTCCATGCATATTCGGAGAATTTTGATTAAATATATTTTTGAAGATTTATTGACTTTCAACTAAGGAAAAGAGTATTATATACGCTGGGACATTCAATGTGTTGTAGGTACAGTATTTAATCAACCTTTTCATGCTAATCCTACCCACCATTTAAAAAAAAAAAAAAAACAGTTGATGTGATCACCACATGACCTCTTTGAGGCCCTTGAAATTATGCGTACTGAATGACTTGCTTTAAAAGATTTAGTTTATAACCAAAATATCGATCAAATGACATTGCTCGGAATTCTGTTTTCCCCCAAAACCGTCAGTAATTTCTGATTCTTGGAGTCAGATTAACGTACGTTCAAAAAATGCGATTTTTAGGCTACTAAATTGTAAAAAATGAACTGTTGTTTTTACAATATAATACTGGCAGCCGATGTTCCAATTTAAAACTGTAAAATGCACAGTAATAAACTGCAAAATTAAAAATTTTACAGTTTCTCGCTGTAAAGTTAGCAATTTTACAGTTTATTGCCGTAAAATTTAGCTGTATTATACTGTAAAAATAACAGTATAATACTGGCATCAGAGATTTTAGTTTAAAACTGTAAAATGCACGTAATAAACTGTTAAATTAGCAAAATTTACAGTTTATTACAACTCACCATTGCAATCGCAAATTCCCAAATTTGGATAAATTGCAATCGCTATAAATGCTAATAGCTAGAATGCAACTTAACTTGGCACTGACGTCACTACGGGTGGAGCCAATAAGAGCTCACAAGCAGTCAGCGATCTCCTCTTATTCGCCAAGTAGGCTGTGACGTTTTATCTAGCTCGTTTTTCATAGGCAAACGTCACGCTGACGTCACGATGTTTTTGTTAAGAAACGTTCTAATGTAATTCAACTTCCAGTAGCGATTGCAATTTGCGATCGCCTGTTTCACTTGAATTCCTGCCTAAGCTGCTTTACATTGTTTTTATCCACTCTTATGTTTTGCAACATATTATGTGCAAATTTCCTAAATATGTTTGAAAATTTTAAGTATAACTTCTATTTATTTATTTCTAAATTTCGGTTTTATACACTTGTGTGTATTTTTGATTCAAAATCTCAAATTAGGCTTTATCACTTGCATTTTTTTCCTTCACTGTGTTTATCCTACTTGCTCGTAAAAGCCGTTTTTCATGTATTAATTCATCCATCGCAAAAAATAAAAAATTGCCAATAATTAATTAATTAATTAATTAATTTAATAAATATTGAATTTTTTAATTTTTTTTTTAAATTTTTTTATTATAATTCAGAACTGAAATAATAATTTTCTTTTCCCTTAAAATTGAAACATTTCGTTTTTAGAAAACAACTTCAATTGCTGAAAAGGTAACATTCTTGCAACTGATCTTTTGATCGTCTGCAAATTAATTTTAGCTTTTTCTTGATTTGAATGAAATGAACTAAACTGAACTGAAGTGAAGTGAAGATTGTGATAAAAATAATAAAAGTTGATGTCACGAACAGATACAGTTGGTTTCCAATGGAACATTCTGAATTGATTTTGTTGCAGTTTGAGTTGTAAATAGCCGATATGTAAATAGTTAATCCTTATATAATCTACTTATATTAAAAACTGAGTATCTTTCTAACTATCTTTCTAACTATCTTTCTATGTCACGCTTCTTTCTCCTGAACGCCAATGAACTGAAAGTCGAACCAGGTACCGATAGATAGGTAATTTTTCAAGCTTCATTAGTTTCAATCTATATAATTATACGATTTTAATTAGCGAAGATATCAATTAATAAGTAGTCAAGTTTCCACCTACCACATCAGGTGTTTTCTTTACACCTTATTATACAGAGAACATTTTCTGCTTGAGAGCTGGTTTTACACGAAGACCCACTGTTCTCCTACTGGCTAAAATCCGAAGTAAAACTTCTTGTATTAAAATTAAGTGTTTTTTCCCCCCAAAATTATTGACCTTATTTCTGACAAATTTTAGTACACTCCATCGTCACGAAAAAAAAAAAACAATTTATCAGTAATGAATACATAATAATTTCGTGATCATCAGTTGGTTTGTTTCCGCTCTGAAAGAATTTGTTGGAACAGTTTCATCTTTTATTCCAAAAATGTGTCAAACAAATATGATAAAAATCATATTTTATCTTACAAACAAGAAGTTCTGTCAAGAACTAAACGAGCCTACTTTCCCGTACATCGACATCGACATTCTCGCATCTGATCATTACTCTCTTGATTATCTGAGACTGAAAATTATGTCAAACATACCTTTTTAGCACTTAGAACTGATTTCGAAAAGCAAAATACACCCCTCTCATCAGATGAAATAGACACGTAAAAAGTAATTAACGAATAAATAAAGTTTTGTCGCACCTTTTAAAAACTGTAACTGTTACAGTTCCTCCGAAGAAAAAATCCTCCATCGTTTTCAAAAAAAAAATAATAATAATAATAGTAATAATAAAATAAATAAATAAATAAATAAAAGTACAAAGAGCATAAAAACACATTTCATCAAAGAAAGAAAAAAAAAACTCGTCCCTTAATAAAATGTCTCGAATTTCACTTTTAATCCGTTGCCAGTTGTTAAATATAAACAAAGAATAAAATGTTCTCGTGAATGAAAATTTGTTGTTACAAAAAAAATCGTCTGCCAAAAAAAAATAATAATAAATAAAATAAAACAAATGAATAAATAAACAAAAAATCGTCTGCACAGTCAGTCATTTTTTTTCTGAGACTGTATTTCCGCCATGTTTGCGGAGTCGGAATCAGAGTCCTCACAGAAGATTACTCAGAAAAGTACTTTACAAACATTATTTATCAAAACCATTTTCTTACAAAGTTAGTTTGAAGGAAATCCGACTTTAAGTTCAGGATCAACATTCAACTTAAATTCCCCGTAGACGCTAATGTTAATTTTTTTCTGAACGGTTCAATCTTGAACAAAAAATGGTTCAAATCAAAAAGCAAAATATGAGAATGTATGGGAAAGCCTCTCCGAGATCTTTCAAACAAAAAAAAGTTTATTCCATTCGGACGGTTCACTCAAAAGTTATTAGGTGGAGAAAGGTTGCTTAAACGGTTCAATGTTGAACCAAAAATGTTCAAATTGAAAATTTAAATACGGTAATAAAGTATCCTTGCCGAGATGCTTCGAAAGAAAAAAAGTTTGTTTAAATCGGACTGTTGATTCAAAAGTTATTAGGGGTGACAGCTTGTTTGAACGGTTCAATGTTGAACGAAAAATTGTTCAAATCGAAAATGTAGATACAGGAATGAAGTATCCTTGAAAAGATCTTTCGAATAAAAAAAACTTTGTTCAAATCGGACTGTTCACTCAAAAGTTAGCATCGCGGGACAGGTTGTTTGAACGGTTCAAAGTTGAACCAAAAATTGTTCAAATCGAAAAATCAAATATGGGAATGAGCTGTACTCGCCGAGATCTTTCGAACAAAAAAAAGTTTGTCCAAATCGGAATGTTCATTCAAAAGTTATTAGGGGGGACAGACAGACCGACAGACCGACAGACAGACCGACCGACAGACCGACCGACACACAAATTCCCATCTCAATACCCTACTTTCAAATTTTTAATTTTTCGATATTCATTTTACCTTTTTATTTTTTTAACTTGGCGATATATTTTGGACTTGGCGATATTTTTTAGATGCATTGAGCTACTTTTAATACTTTTTTCGTCTTTCTTTTAATTTCAATGGGAAAGTAGGCTAAAAAGGATTTTGTTTCCGCTCTGAAAGAATTTGTTGGACCAGTTTCATCTTTTATTCCAAAAATGTGTCAAACAAATATGATCAGAATCATATTTTATCTTACAAAAAAGGGTTTAGCAATATTATTTTATTTTGCTTCCTAATGCAAATTAAGCTTCATGTTTTTTTTTTTTTTTTTTTTTCAAAAATTTTTTAATAATTTCACTATTTATTTAGAAATTCTTTTGAAAAAAAAATTATTTATTTTAATTATTTTATTCTTAAATAAATAAAAAATTAATAATTTTGAAAATAAAGAATTCATTTTTAACAGAAATAAAAAATTTATTCATTAAAAACTTTTTTTACTTATTTATTTTTCTGTTATTTATTTAGCTACTTAATTACTTTATGTGATACTTTTCTTTAATTTTCAAAAATGAAAAATGCTATGGTTTATTCATTTATTTATTTTTCATTATTATGGTTTTGTTTTCTCCACAAACATGTGAAATGGAATTCAATATACGCGACGTAAACGGGTCATTGCCAACAAGTAAAAGATTCGATTTTTTAATGGACTGATTTTTTACCGGTTCCTCCCGACAAACAAATTTCCTTTCCCTCTCGCAACACGCCGAGTGTACCGTGGACAAACATGAGGCGAGCGGCCTCTGTGCACTGAAGGAGGTTTTAATCTCAGATTGCTCTTCCGACTGCTGACGTCACCCACACCGTAGAGCAGAGCGATTCCGAACCACACTGATGCTTCAGGCCTGAATGGTGAACCTCTGCAGTCGCTTTCGAAGAACACTTTTTGCGGAGCCGTGACGTTTTTCCGGATTTTTGCAGCCGATTCTTTTCCGAGAGTGCCTCGTTGTTCCGATCGCCCCCCTTTGACCACCCTTTCTCGAATCGGGCTGTTCCATCGTCCGCCGCCACCCCGGATCCGCAGTTCGTCCCCGATCGTTCCGAGGGCCTGGCTGTTCACTGGCGTTCAAAGGGAAAGGTTGCAATCGTCTGTTAAGGAAATGGAACGCACTGTTCTCTGGAAGGTCTAGGCCCGATTCGAATGTGGGACTGTGAAAATAGGTTTTTTTTTCGTTTTTTATCAGTCTGTTTAGGTTACGGCGATCGATTGAGGGAATAATTTGAAAGAAGAAGAAAAAAGAGCAGTTCGAGTTCTTCCTCTGCATCGTTTTCTTTTCTGTTGTTCGACTTTTCTTTCCAACCTCCTTCCAAGTTGAGTTCTTCACTCTCAGTTCGTAGTTCGCAAAGTTGCGTTTCCAGGCCCCCAGTGAATCTCAAGTCGTTTGTGCCCAACAGTGGAAGCTTTCTGTTTGTCCTGAGACACCTGTTCTAGTGCCAGACACCATGAAACACCTCCACACAAAGGTAAATTATCCTCTTTTACACTGCTTTTTTTACACTTGCTGCTTGTGAAAAGATTTTCTAACAAGCATTTGCTGAAACTTACCGCTTTCTCATAATTAGAAAAAAACGCAAATTCAATAATTAGGTATTTACATTTTTATTTCAAATGTACACTGTAAAAAATGAATGTTGTTTTTACAGTATAATATAGCTAATTTTATATTAATAAACTGTAAAATTGCTACTTTTACAGTATTAAACTGTAAAATTGCTAACTTTGCAGTAATAAGCTATAAGACTGTTGGTTTTGCAGTTTATTACCGTTGATTTCACAATTTTAAACTGAAACATCTGCTGCCAGTATTATACTGTTGTTTTTACAGCATAATAAAATTACATTTTACGGCAATAAACTAAAATTTCTAACTTTAGAGTAAGAATAATTTAATTAAAATTAGTTAGAATAATTTAAATGCTCATATTTGCTGGAATTTACCTATTCGTTTTAGTTAGAGAAGAGTTAATGAAATTCAATATACTTAGGTATTTACTTTTTTTTTTGCAGCTTAAATTAAGGAGTAAAGTAAGTGTGTCTGTAGTAATTATGCGCCAGAAGGGAATAACATCTTAGAAAAATTGATATAAATTAAACTTTCTTCCTAGCAAGATGATCCCCTAAAAAATAAGGGGGTGATTTTTAAAGGGCCACTAAGCTTTTTTCAGTTTGAATACGTTATGGCTTCTGGTGCGACTATATAGATGCACTTACCTTAAAATATTTGCCATCAATTAGTGTTTAAATCAAGCAAATTCTTAACTAGTATTTTAATCCGATTTTTTCAAATATAAATATTTCTTACCAGTTAGATAATGAATTTAAAAGTAGCTTTTCATATATAACTATAGCAAAAATTGATAAAATATTTTTGAACTGTTGATTATTTGAAAAAATCACAAAATCTGTTTGTTGGGCACACTTGTCTTCTTAAATTTATTTTAAGGAAGATACAATATTTTTAAATTAAATGTTACTCTTGACTTTTATCGAAGACACATGTTGTGGAATTTCTTGACGATTCTGAGTATTTCATAAGGTTGAATAACATTGATGCTACTCAATTTAATTTTAAAACAAATTTAATGAATTAAGGATTTAATGAACTTAAAATTAATATGCTAGTAAAGACAATTCGTTTGAGATTATACACCATGTACAAGTTCGTTTTTCTGTTCCAAGAGTCGTACTTTTATTTTGCTCAAAACACTTATTCAGAATTTTAGTAGAGTTTGGTAACGTGCTTCATCCAACATCATTTTATAAGTTTAACTTGACTTTCTTGAAATTTATTTACATTGTTGTTATCCGAAGCAAATGTTTTTTTTAATGATGGGTAAAAAAAGCACATGATTGTGCCATTTAAAAAGGATATATAAGTCTCATTTTTCTAAGTTGGAAAAGTTACGAGTTTTTTTTTTTTTTTTTTTTTTTTTGTAGAAAAGAGAGATTTTTCAATTTATGGCACAGTTTATGTATTTAAATGATAGTGTGTGTTTTTAAAAGCAATGTGTATTTTTAGTTTTTGAAATGCTTGTGCTTTTTACAATAGACACGATAGTTTTATATTTTCGAAATTTAACTGCAAAAATCGATTGAATAATTTGGTTATGTAACCATACCAAATTACATAAGCTGCGATTGCTTGTCAACTATGAAGTTCCCGTTCCTGCATAACATTTTCGTTTTGGTATAATAATTGTACGCAAATTCACAACTGATGTATTACGGATTAACTCATGAAGCAAGAACATTTATTTGTATAAAGTTTTCTTTTCTTAAGCAAATCCAAAGTATGGACACATGTTTTTAATACTGAAGAACTGTTTTGAAGCATTTGATGTTTTCTTACAGAGTAACAATAATTGAAATTAGTTTTACACTTTTTCTTAAGCTATTTTTCTCACAAATTAATTTCCCTTTGAAACAAGTTTTTTTGCCTCCAAATATGTTCTACTTTAAGATTATCTGATTTTCTTCTATCATAATTGAAAAACTGACCCTCCTTTCATATCTTGAGTGATTGTACGCGTATATTCAACATATACATTAATATACTTTCACTAAAGTCATAGTGGAAACCAGTTTTAGTTGTTTCAAAGATACTTTTTATTTGCTACCAATATTTATTATGTAAGAAAGCAACTTATATTTTTTGTGTGTATTTTTGCAAATATATATCCCCTAGATTTCGTTATTTTGTATTATTAAATTCCTAAAAGGGCCAATCCATGAGAAATAGTACATAGACATCAAAATATGAAACTCACTTAATAATAGCATGTTATACACTGAAGTGACAAAAGTCATGGGATAGCAATATGCAAATTTTCAGATGGCAGTAGCATCGCATAGAACAGGTATAAATGCGCAGTGCTTTTACAGAGCTTTCATTTCTGTTCAAGTTATTCATGTGAAGAGGTTTTAACGTGATGATGACCGCACGACGTGAATTAACAGACTTTGAACGCGGAATGTTAGTTGGAGCTAGACGCATGGGTCATGCCATTTCGGAAATCGTTAGAGAATTCAACATTCCCAGATCCACTGTGTCAAGAGTGTGCCGAGAGTATGAAATTTCAGGCATAACATCCCACCATGGACAGCGCAGTGGTCGACCGCCTGCACTTAAAGATCGAGACCGGCGACGTCTGCAAAGAGTCGTAAATTCTAACAGACAAGCAACACTGCGTCAAATCACCGTAGAAATCAATGTGGGACGTACAATGGACGTGTCTGCTAGAACTGTGCGGAGAAATTTGGATTCTTGGGCTATTCCAGCAGAAGACCGACTCGAGTGCCTTTACTGACAGAACGACATCGCTTGCAGCGACTCTCGTGGGCACGTGAGCATATCGGTTGGTCCCTAGATGAATGGAAAACCGTGGCCTGGTCCGATGAGTCACGATTTCAGCTGGTAAGAGCCGATGGTAGGGTTCGAGTGTGGCGCAGACCCCACGAAGCCATGGACCCAAACTGTCAGCAAGGCACTGTTCAAGCTGGTGGTGGCTCCGTAATGGTGTGGGCTGTTTTTCATGGCATGGACTTGTCCTCTAGTGCGACTGGACCGAACATTGACTGGAAATGCTTATGTGCAGCTACTTGGAGATCACTTGCAGCCATTCATGGACTTCATGTACCAAACAACGATGGGATTTTTATGGATGACAATGCGCCATGTCACCGGGCCACAACTGTTCGCAATTGGTTTGAAGAAAATTCTGGACAATTCCAACGAATGATTTGGCCACCTAGATCGCCCGACATGAATCCCATTGAGCATTTATGGGACACCATCGAGAGGTCTGTTCGTGCCCAAAATCCTGCCCCATCAACGCTTTCACAATTATGGACGTCTATCGAGACAGCATGGCTCAATATTCCTGCAGAAGACTTCCAACGACTTGTTGAGTCCATGCCACGTCGAGTTGTTGCACTTCGCCGGGCAAAAGGAGGGCCGACACGATATTAAGAGGTATCCCATGACTTTTGTCACTTCAGTGTATGTCATTTTATTCACAAGAAAGCATAGTTTCATAATTCAAAGGGTAAAATATCCTAGTTTTTACTGTAAACATGGTTTCAACGTCCTAAAGTTGCGTTTTTTCTAATCAATTTTTTCGGTTAAAAATTATCAAGTTTCCAGCCTAGACCCTGGCCACACCGGGTTCAATTTGGAAGATAACGAATTATAGTGCTTTAGTAAGCACCCCCTTTGACATTTTCCAGCAATCAATTTCTTTGTAGGTTGTATTAGTTTTTAATTACAGGTAGGCAAAAATTATCTAGAAACTTTGTAACGACCGTAACCGAAAACAAGTATTTATTATTCTGTAACAATAACTATTTGAAGTAGAAGTTTGCCATTTGGGTTTTACATTTATTCTAAAAACATGCACTAATATTTTTTTTCAAAAAACCTTTTCGTTTTTGTGCTATGTTGGTTACGGGTGTTACATGTTTTAGGTCTAAATTCACAGTTCACGTCGGATCTTTGCCAAATTTGGTACATAAGTCCACTGATGCATCTGAAAGTTACTTTGGGGGTATTCATCTCTTATAGAGTGGAAAAGCTCCTATAAAGGAGCTTTCCTACTATAAATACCGTTTACGTTAGTTCTTAGACAAATTTGGCTCAGAGGTCATTTGATATTCACCAGGAAACCATACAAAAGTGAAACAATGAAAAAAATTTAAATTATTTGCATTTAAAACATTGTAGTAGAGCTTTTTGCTGTATTTATAAGTTATTTGCCCTCACCTCCTCGTTTTCGAATTATAAAGTCCTAAAGGCTGCCGAAATTGTAATGAAGTCACTAAATTTAGCGAGTTTCAGGTTATGATGGGAGACATCTTTCGCATGGTTTGCTGATAGCTGTCCTATCACATGCAGATGGTGAAATAGTCGGCCTTCTATTTCCCCAGAAGCCTTTAAATTTGGAGCTTCACTTAAATTTAAGCCTTTAAAATTTATATCTCGATAAAGGGAGGACGAGGGCAAATGATTTATGCAGAAAAAATCTTAATGTGTGAGTATTTTAAAAATGTTTAATGAAACGAACACTTGTGTAGTTGAAGCAATAAGGTGCCCGGTACAATCAATACCATTTACGTAATAAGCGAATTTGTAGAAAATTTTCTAAGCAGAGTACTGAAGAAATACAGAGCTCAAGTCACAGATGATTATGAGGATTTAGTGGAGCTAAAATATCTGAAGAGAGACTGGGAGGTGTGGGTATTCTGGTGAAGCTTCATGGGAAAAACGTAGCTCAAGGGATTTGAAAGCTTCCAAAGTCTATAGTAATCAATTGAAGATTATATCTTATCAAATTAACTAACTGGAGAACCTTTCTGCTCATATGTCTATTATTCGTCTTTATATATGGCGGAAAAATGAATTAAAATAGCCGTTTACTCATTTTTAGCAACATACATATTGAAAATAGTCAGACGTGAAACGACCGTAACCGCTTTTGTAACGACCGTAACCGCAATAAAAAATTCATAAAAATTTATTTTTCAACAAAAAAGCTAAGTTCTTTGTATGATATCATTCCTTATTTATTTAGCAATTATTATAAAAATCCAGATGATCATACGTGCAATAGATTCACAGAAAAGTGGCGGTGTTTGATAGCACTCAAAAAACCATGTCTTTTTTTTTTTTTGAAACTACCGTAACCACACATTTTCGAGATTTTTCTATAACTTCCACTAATAATTTCAAACTAACGCTTGGTGATAATCATGTTGGGGGGGGGGGAGGAGCTCTATCATTCCCTGTTTTTATTAGAACTTTAACTGCATTAGTGAATAAAATATGAGCAGCTGAAGTTGTGCGAATGAAACGACCGTAACCATGGATTGGCCCAAAAGTATTTAAAAACTATTTTTAACGGTTATCTTACCATAGTGTAAGATAATAATTTCTCTACAAAGCTAAAAAAAAACCTTACAGTAAATAAAAAAGATAAAATTCTTAATTCTTAATACATATATTTTCCACTTTGGTTATGTGTTTCAATAAATAAATAACAGAAACATCTAAGAACTTTTTTTAGATAGTAAATTTCTGTTCCATAATGAAACAATTTTTTTGATTAGATTTGATTTTTTTAAACTATCCAATAAATATTCAACAATGTTTCATTTTCTTTATTTTGCTTCTTTTGCACATTATAAATTTTATCAGCGTTAGAGGATCAATTTGTCCCTCAATTTAAAACTGTCAATATATCTATATTATATATAAGTGTCTAAAGTTACGTATATATTCCGTGTGAAGCTAACTGTAAAGTCTGGTTTTGACGAGATGGCACTTGACTCCTCCTTTTTTTAGAATTGTTCATTTTTTCTGAAGGCGTAATAAAATAGAGGAAAACTGAAGAACGGATTCACAAATGTGTTATTGGTTCTAAGCATAGCTTGAATACTCCACCCATTTTAAAAAATTAGCCAAAGAGGTTAAAATATTTTAATTTTGTGGTGTCGAGACAGATGTCTTATTGGACAGATCATATTCTAAGAAAGTGGGTGGGCCTTGGTTTTACCTCTTCGAACAGATGTTGGTCAAAGACAGAAACACCTCCAATAGTTCCTTTTAATTAAAAATGGACGAGAGTAGGGTTACAATAAAGAACGCAAATCTTGTTATTTTTACTTTTCCGCCACCAAAAGCAGTAACTGCTGCAAATTACATTCCAATTTTAAATAATCATATAGTGAAAATATATTTGGAGCACTTATTTGTAAAAAAATTCAATTTATTCTAAAACTTTTAAGTGTTACTCACCGAAATTTCGTACGTTATTCTTCACAATGATAATAAAAACATTAAACATCAGCAGAAATCAACCAGCAAACGATAAATTAAAAATCAAATTCTCTCACTCAAGATATTCACTGCAATTTGTAATAAATTACAATGCAGTAAAAGAAATGTTGCAGACGATAAATTTAGAATGGTTTGCTATGAATGTTTCTTCTTTTTCGGCCTCATTAATTCGGTCACAGAATTATTCTGCCGTGCTAAGCGCAAAAGTGGTATCTGCAGACGATCTCTAAGTGAGATATTGCTCTTTTAATTTTCGTTCCTCCATGTATTTGATTCAAGAGTTGTTTCTTCAGAATTTTTTTTAAAAAATTTCCCGTTCTCAAATGACCATAAAACATTGTAGTTTAGGCAGGGATTCAAGTGAAACAGGCCGTCGCAAATTACAATCGCTACTGGAAATGAATTACATTAGAACGTTTCTTGATAAAAACACCGTGACGTCAGCGTGACGTTTGCCTATGAAAAACGAGCTAGATAAAACGTCACAGCATACTTGGCGAATAAGAGGAGATCGCTGAGTGCTTGTGAGCTCTTATTGGCTCCACCCGTAGTGACGTCATGCCAAGTTAAGTTGATGATAATGTAATTCACTTCCAGTAGCGATTGCATTCGAAGCGATCGCAGTGCTGTTTCACTTGAATCTCTGCCTAAGTTAAATAAGTGACTAAAAACCACCTGGTGACAATAACTCAATTTCGTTAAAAAGTGCAGATACGACTTTTGTGCTTGGCACGGCAGTATTGCATCTTTTACAAAGAACGTCACATCGCCAAAATTTCGCTAATCTCAAACATGGCACACGTCAATTTTTTCCTTCTATACCTATTTTAAGGAATGGACTCTTTTTCTCATTTGATTTGACAGGTGCCATCTTCTCGCGGTTTTATTATATGAATATTGCATCTATTCGGGATACTTCTTGAAGTAAATATTGTCTATTCAGAGTTATTTTTGGTATAATTTCATCACGTATTATATGATGTACTATATTTTAAGCTCTGAAGCAGAAAACGCAAGTAAAATAAGTCCTTTAACATTTTTAATTAATTACACAGTTTTTCGTGATATTACAATTACGCATTGGACGTTTTTTTAGTTAGGGAAGTGACACCACTGTACATTCCCAATAGCTGTTTGATTTAAAATTTTTAGAATTTAAGCTTTGCTTCCATTGGTAAAATATTTTATTCCTGTTGCATACAGCTGTTTAATTTTTGAATATCACGCAATTTTCTGCGTTTAAAATTGTTGGTCATTTTATCCTGATATGTCTTTTTACAAGATGACTAAATATTCACAATATATAAATACTTTAACTTTAATACTGTTATACGTTTACTAAACACCATTTACGCAGCAAAACTCTTTTCTCTTTTAAGGCTACAGTGGACAAATAAAATTGATATTTTCAATTATTGATTTATATGTCTAAAACTTTGTGTGCTTGTATTATTGTATATTTACTACATTTAAAAGCATAAAAAACACAAAGTAGTGCAAAAACAATAAATAATTTTTTTTTAAATTTCAAATTCAAATATTTTTTTAACAAAATTTCAAAATGTTCCAGGCGTCGCAATTTTTTTTCAAACTTTGAATTTCCACTTAATTTCCAATCATTAGGCATGATTGCATAAAACAATGCATTACATGCAATGTTTTATGTGATAGTTTATAAAAGATGGCTGAAAATGAAAATTTATATCATTTTTTCAACTGAATTTTTTTATTTTCAGCCCTCTTTTATAAACTATCTCATAAAACATTTCATATAATGCATTGTTTTGTGCCATCATGCCTAATGATTGGAAATTAAGTAGAAATTCAAAGTTTGAAAAAAAATTGCGACGCCTGGAACATTTTGAAATTTTGTTAAAAAAGTATTTAAATTTGAAATTTGAGAAAAAGTATTCATTGTTTTTGCACTAATTTGTGTTTTTTATGCTTTTAGATGTCGTAAATATACAATAATACAAGCACACAAAGTTTTAGACATATAAATCAATAATTGAAAAAAATCAATTTTATTTGTCCACTGTAGCCTTAAGTAATGACCCCACTTCACCACATTCTAACTGTTTCTAGGTATACTATATGGGAAAAGAAAATGTGTTCTGTAATCCGAACGATTCGATTGTCCGACCCCCCCCCCCCCTCTCTGTCTCAAACAGTTGGAGCTACAAAGCTTCTAAAGCACTATTTTACATGTCAACGTCTCACTTGATTTACTCGATTTAAGTTGATTGAGTGTTGTTTCTATGTGTTGTCAATCTTAGTAACGTTTCAATTCCTGAAAAGCAGCCTTTTCCAATGGATGCTTTTTTTTTTTTTTTTTTTCAAGCGCCAAAGACAAAGTGCTGTTTTTTCCCATTCTGGCGATGTTTCCAAAATAACACTATTACTACCCAAGATTTAACGAGCAGGCTGAAACATATATTTTTTAAATAACTCTGTCATTTTAGCTTTGGGGTTGCTATTATAGCTAATAAGTTTTACGGTTTTTTAATGTTTCTTTACATTCAACTTTCAACTAGGCAGAAGAAGGCTTAAAAAGAAAGAAAGAAAGAAGGGGTGGGGTAGGAATGCCAATTTCTCAGCAATCAAAATATTTCGTATCTATATATATGTGTGTGTGTGTGTGTGTGTGTGTGTGTGTGTGTGTGTGTGTGTGTGTGTGTGTGTGTGTGTGTGTGTGTGTGTGTGTGTGTGTGTGTGTGTGTGTGTGTGTGTGTGTGTGTGTGTGTGTGTGTAATGTATTCGAATTAGTCTATTCTTTTATTTCGTATACATACCAAAAAATCCAAAAGAAATACATAAATATTTTTATCCATTATTATGGCATAATTTTTATCCCTAAACCAAATGTGGAAGCTGGATCACATGATTTTCATTACACGTATATGTCCCTTTCACCCGAATGACGTAATGGCCATTCCATCCGCTTTACTTTAATGAATGACATGCAATACTTTATGATTAGCTTACGCAAAGAATGTATTCAATCTTGATATTAATATTCAAAAGATTATATACATGTGGAAAAATTCTCTCTCCGGATCTTACGGTAAGCCGGACTTAATTGATTCACGTAATTACTGAAAGCGAGTTTCTCTGCCGTATTACAGTTAATGCTGGGAAGCAATATCCAAAATGGAAATTGCCTAGCTGTTTAGTATCAGGATAGAGAGCATGCGTATAATAGGCCTCCTCCTTAATGAAAAATGACTTCGGCAGTTGATTCGTTCAACATAGCTATTCCCCAACGAAGAAGTATCACCGCTTTGTGAGCTTTTTAAAATTTAATCGAGCATTTCAAAAATAGTATTGCCGAAGTGGGTGGTCAATAACTTATCAAATTAAGATCATTAAAATTCAAATACTTTGACACGTTTACGGGTAAACAAGTACGTTACTCTTTAGCTACAGTACTTATTGCTGCAACGTTGCACAGCTTTAAAAGTTTATAATACTTTTATTTTTTAAATTTTTGTCAGAATAAAGTTTCATTAAAATCAATTTTTGACATAATGTAGAATGTATGAAAATCTAAAAAGTAGTTACAGTGACATAGACGAATCTATCTGTATGTCTGTCTTTCTTTACCTATTTACCTGTGTGTTTTTATGTATTTATTTATCTGTTTGTTTCTTCCTATTTATTTATCTGTCTCTTTCTTTTAATTTAATGCTCTGTTGATTTATATCAACTCCCATACCTACGTAACTCTATTTATTTTATCTAACTCTTTTCATTTATTTGTCTGTTTCCATCTGTATATCTACATATCTGTATAACTCTACATATCTATCCATTTATTTTTCTTTCTTCTTTAATCTATCTCCCTTCATTTATTTTTAAATTTATTTATTTAACTGTCTATTTACGTGACTATCTACTATCTAATTGACCCTTGTGAATAAACCTTATACAGAGAAAAAAGTTTGCTGGGAAATATGAAGAGAAATCTATCATAAATAAAAAAAAAAACTTTATGCACTTTAGTATAGTGGGAACTATTTCAAACGAAATGTTTATGGGCTGGCCATGTCGCTCCTCAAAAGAAAAAATAGGTGAACATATGTTTACTACATTATATTGATATCTAAGTTTTGTATCTGAAGCCTCTCGTAAAACATCACCAAGCGTTTTGGTCTGGATAACATTTTTTATGGGTGCATTATTTAAAATTGCTAAGTTTCAGAAATAAAATCGTTCTTCATTATTTTGATATTCTTTTCTTTTCTTGTTATTTTAAGAACTTATTTTTTCTCGACTATCATTTAATAACTACAATTTCCTCTCTTCTTAGAAAACTCCTTGTTTATAACTATTTTAGCTTAATTTCAATTAACAGGGTTACTATTTAATTTAAAGAAATTAAATCATCACCATATTTAGCTCCTCTGAAAGAGTTAAATCATAAAATCACATTCCCAAAAAGTAAATAACTATACAACTCCTCCATCCATCATATTAACAAGATTTTCGAGGGTTTTTTAAAGCATGCAATTTCATTAATAATTGTCAAAAGCCTTATTGTTCTATTTAATTTTATTTTTAAATCCTATTCGCATGAATTTCATAAATTTGAAAAGGGCTATTTTATTCAAAGAAAAGTTTTATGTTTACAAAAACATTACCTAAATGAACACATTATTATATAAAAACTGTATCCTACCCTTTTAGTTAATTATACTAACATTGAACGTTTGGACCAAACCATTGGCTGTTACTCCACTGTAAAAAATGAATGTTGCTTTTACAATATAATACAGCTAATTTCATAGTAATAAAATGTAAAAATTGCTAATTTTTCAGAAATAAACGTTAAAATTATTAGTTTTACAGTACTAATTTGTAAAATTGCTAATTTAACAGTGTATTACCGTACATTTTACAGTTTTAAACTGGAACCTCTGCTGCCAGTACTATATTGTTGCTATTACAGTATATTGCAGCTACACTTTACGGCAATAAACTGCAAAATTTCTAACTTTACAGTAAGAAACTGTAAAATTGCTAGTTTTACAGTTTATTACTGTCCATTTAACAGTTTTAAATTTGAAACTCGGCTGCCAGTATTGTACCGTAAAAACACGAGTTCATTTTTTGCAGTGTGTTTAATTAAATATCTTATGGTTACATCATCAAAATGCTAAAAATTCCATGTAAAGCAGAAAAAATCTTCCTATAAGTGATTTAATTGCAAATGGACATAAGTATTAAAATGCTACTCCTTAGTTGGCTTTCGAAACATTTTCAAAGGTTTTTATTTTAATCATAAAAAAAATATAAGAGTTCTTTTTTTTCTTTCTAAAGGTTGATTTATATTTTTCCTTTTTAAGAAAATATAGATAAAAATAATATATGTGTATTTTGCTAAAGCTTAATAATTTTAGAAAAAATTTAAGTTCTGACAAATTTTTTCTTTGTGATTATTTTTCATATAATCTGATCTTTTGCAACTAGTGTGCGTGAAGCGGTTTTACTTTAATGAAGAGGTTTCCCTGGAGTTTGTAACATCCCCAGTGAATGTACTATATTTTCTTGACAATTTGTTCTTTACACATGTTGTTGTCGTTGTTGTTGTTGTTTTCAATCAACAATCCATAAAATCGATCTAAATCTAAAATTTCTATATTTGCACTTATAAGAAGTAAATGGAAAATGTGGGTAAAAAAGGTGTTCTCAATTTACTGAATTGCTTGTTAGGTTTTTACCTCTTCAGTTTAAAATTTTTTGTTCTTAGTACTTTTCTTGTCATTAAATTTCATTTCACTTAGTTATTAAAAGAACGTGCTTAAGTATTATAAGCTTTGCCTTAAAAATCCTTAAAATGAAATTTACCAAAGGATAACGCAAAAAATTAGAGTAATAATGTTGATATCATGTTTGACATATTTTTACACCATTTATCAATTTTGTTTTCCCATAAACGGGGTGTTTTTTGTTTTTTTAATCAAAAACCCCGAAAGTTGACTCGTATACTCCTGAATGAACTTATTGTTCACTGGTAAAATGATGAAATACTTTGTGAAAATTTTCATCACCAACAAGTAAAGAGAAAATATCCGCACTTTTCTTTTCATGAATTATAGTTTTTTCATAAAAAATGTATCATTAAGATGTTTATTCTAAAGTAATTAAGGAAGTTAAAAAATTCAACAATGAGCTTATTGTTGCCTTTTGTAAAGTGTCCCTTCAAAAGAAAAATAAATACGCTGCAAAAGTTAATCACCGTTTCTGCCTGTGGACATTTTTGTAATTATTTCGCGGCAGATTAAATTAGACTTCGCTAAAAAATATAAATTGGCAGCGCAATATGTCATGCATTGCTCTTGTTTCGAACCATTTTTATAGTTTTCATATTTTACGTTTTAAAATTATTAGATAGTATCTTCATCTTGCATTTTATATTTATTAATTCCATTAGTTTTGTTTAAAAAAATTTTCTTTTTTTTATATTTAATATTGCAAAGCTGTAATAGGTGAAAAAATAGTAGGGAGATGTCGGGAAACATGCAACATCTGTGCGAAGTGAAATGAAGAAATTCTCACTGTGTTTAGCACCACCTATCTGGTAATGTTTTAACTGTGTAATAACGCAAGTAGTCTACTCCAGTCGAGAAAAAATTAACTCTGAATATTAAAGAAATGATACTAATGTCCGTCCGTGAAAACCACGCCTAGTATTCGCGAACAGTTCCACTTAAAAAAAGGGTAGATGTGTTGTGGGAGATGACTTTCCGAAGTTCTCAATTTAAAACTTGCATTTGCTTTATCTTTTTGACACATTCAACTAAACTATGAATTTGAAATTAGTGTTGTTCCACGTTGTTTGATACAGGTCAAAATGCTTTTTAATGTTCTTCCCATTATTGTTATCTTACCTAACACGCCTATTTTGGTAAGATCAGAGAAGACCTGACGCATGCGTAAATGCGTGGAAGGTTTTACCTAAGAAGATTAGACAGTACAGGGAATTTCCAAAACTTATACACATAGAATTATCGTTTGATGAAAAATAAAACATATTTTCGTTATTATAATATGATAAAAGTCTTGTAATTACCATTTTACAATAAATAATAATTGAAACCTTCTAATATTCGGTGCGATATTCATTCATTCATTTATTTAATACTACACTTATTTTTAGGCATAATTTTGCACATTTCTGTTTAACATTTGGTTTAGTGTCTCTAAGTCCCGATCGCAAAAGATTGGCGAAACTGTTTTTCAAAGTGCTCAATTGATAATTAAATTTGTCTGTTAATCTCCTTTAAAACATTTAGGGAATTATCTTTATATATAAAAATGAATGTACGAGTATGTACCTATGTATGTATCTTTGAACCTATGTATGTATGTCATTTATAGATTCAAAAACTACCTGTCAGATTTTGCTAAAAATTTCACAGTATGTTTTTGCCCTCACTGGGCATATCAAGAGAAAAATTAGAAAAAAATTTGACAGAGGATTATTTTTTTTATTCCAATTTTAGTTGAAACTTCCAAATAAAATCTCTATTTTTTTAAAGACTTTCCTCCATTCAAATCATTATTTAGTGCTTCGTCTCAACTTAACTTCAATAGCTAATTTTGCGTTTGATATTGTCTTTGCTTTGCGCGCTTTTCTAAGGCGTCTCTCAATTCAAATAGTTCTGTCTGTTCATAGTTTTGTCAAATTCTTCTGTCAAAAACTTCTGTTTTTATTTTTTTTCAAAAGTAGAAACGCATTTTTTTTTAGAAAATCATCACTGATAAATAACACATTTAAGTTTGATATCACGTTGTCCTTCATGCAGATTTAACTGACCAAGTTGCCACGAAAAATACCTTCTTGAACTTCGCATGTTGTAATTTAACCCGCGCGACGTCGAGCATATCCACTAGTATTGTAATATTGTGTAAGTTCCAAAAAATGGTTTGACATAAGTCTGGTGTAATTTTGCACTGACGCTTTACGTAAATGCTGTCCAAAAGTGACTTACGCTTCTAAAACAGAAAATATTACTTCTGTTTATAGCTTACAGAACAGCTTCTCTTGAAACTTGTTTACTTGAATAAGGAATCAGACGGTTTATTCGAGTCGATGACTGCGGCTAGACATGGAATCATAACTCAAGTGTTTTGACAGCTAAGAGAGTTGTGATTTGCAGACTAAAGTAAAATGTTATACGAAGAAAAATTTAAAATTCAAAGAATTTTTCATTTTATTGATCAGATAAGTCTTTGAAAATGAATTTGATGTCTGTGTGGAAAAAAATCGCCTTAATTTTATGGATGATTTATGAAGTTTTGATGAATACACTGACAGAATTGTCATATTTATTTTCAATTTAAATTGCTAATAAATTTCAATCTGTTCTAAATTAAAAAAATCCTTTGCTTTGCAGTTTTTGAAATGTAGCACAGTGAGTTCCAATTTAGCAATGAAATGTATATAAGATAAATTTTGAACTACGTCACTATTTCCTAATATTGAAGAAATGGGCCGTGGTAGCCCGTCGTCGAAGTCATGACCGGAGGATCTCGAGTTCGATCCTAGCCGATCAAAAATCAACCGTCTGCAGTATTGGTAGCTGGGGGACGTTAAAAATGCTCGTAATCACAATATTTTTCAAGTGAATCAATACCTTTGGGGAAACTGGATCAGGGTTTTGCTAGTCTCTTGGTCTGGAATCTAAAAAAAAAAAAGAAGAACAGAGCCCCATTTAATCGGTTAAACCACGGGTTGTGGTAAGTAAGGGGATCATGAAGTAAAATAAAACACTGAAAAAATGGCTCTTTGTAATACCTACAAACAATATTCGATCATGTTTTGGAGAGTGACGCCTATAAAAAAAAATTTTCTTTACTTTTTCTAAGCTTTTCATACTGACTATTTAAAGAGTCAAAAACGCATCTGGTACTCTTTTGACGTTTGCATTGAACAGGTTTCAGCTTTCTATTATCAAATTTAATGGTTAAAAAAAGATATTTGGTAAACTCAATCTCTGTACCAAGGTACAATTGGGCAGTCCAACCAGTGAAAAAACACACCCAGATGAGTAGCTCACTTTTTTTCTTAATAAAGTTTTGAAAGTTTTTTCTTTCAGTAATTGAGGGTAATAACTTTGTTCTTTACGTGACAAAAAAGAAACCGAATAGAAAGTGCTGTACTTGATGTTAGTTCAGTATGCTGGTCCCCCCTCCCCCCTTTTTTTATCAGCTCAACACTTTTCAAAACCCAACGCTGAACAATAAAAGCTCTCCAATTTTTCAAAAATAAGAACAGATATTAATTATTGTTTTCTGTCATAAGGAAGATTACTTTGAAAACTAAATGGCACCTATGCGTTCATTCGCAGGTCGTTCTACCACGCTTCATGTTGCCTTTTGTATACAGCTAAATTTTGGCAATGAAAAGTTGAACGATTGTACTACATTCTCAATGGGTCGATTTTTTCACGTTTAATAAAGTGTACGAAATAAAGCCTGAATACTTATTTTAGTCCTGACAAAATACTTGGCTTTGCAGCTATATGTATGTATATACAGGGTGTCCACTCCAATCGTGGACCAATAGCTAATTTCTAAACCGTTAGAGATAAGCATATAGTTTATTTAGGAAAAAATCTCCAAATTACGAAAGGAATTTTGGAGTCTATTCAATGTTTTTCAAAAAATCAAATTTGAAAAGAGTTACGAAATTTAAATTTTTATACAGCCCCCCAGTCCTATCAATCATATTTAATAAAACATTCTTGACACTGTAACGTTTAAAACTAAAAAAAAAATAATCACGTCTTCTACCACAAAAATTGACCGAGTTATGACGTTTTGAAAAATCAAGATTTTGCATTGTTTCATGACGTCATCGAGAGATCGCTTAAGGGACGTATGCGAAATCCTTCAAAATCTTGATTTTTCAAAACGTCATAACTCGCTCAATTTTTGGTGTTAGTAAGAGTGATTATTTTTTAGTTTTAAACGTTACAGTGTCAAGAATGTTTTACTAAATATGATTGATAGGACATGGGGGCTGTATAAAAATTTAAATTTCGTAACTCTTTCAAAATTTGATTTTTTGAAAAACATTGAATAACCCAAATTCCTTTCATAATTTTGGAGATTTTTTCCTAAATAAACTATATGCTTATCTCTAACGGTTTAGAAATTAGTTATTGGTCCACGATTGGAGTGGACACCCTGTATATTGGCATTATGTTGAAATACGTTAATGAAAGTCAGGTAGGCAGATTTGGTGCCCCACATGCCCTTTTCCACCTTTCTCAAGGTGACCTACATACCCACAATGAAATTTTAGAATGTTATGCTGCCAAACAATAATTATATTAGACTGTCGTTCATTTATAATTTATGGATCATTATTTAGAAACTTCAAGCTCATTATAATCTAAAATACATTAATCTCTCATGTAAGCGTAGGCACAAGGGACCGACTAAAAGGTCGCTTACATAAGCCGTATTTAAGGGGTGGGTTTTTAGGGTTCAAACCCCCTCCACAATTTTTCAAAACTATTACAAAAATGCTTTTTATAGTTTCTCACTGAAAAAAATATTATTGCTATTTAATTTTAATTTTATGATTTACTTTCAACTGCATTTGAAAAATGAAAGTATCATTAGTAAATAATTGTACAAATTAAGTGTTTTTTTTTTTTTTTTGCAGTGTTTATTTTTATTGTAGCTGTTGCAATAGTTTCTTGACAATAAACCTTTCTTTTAGAATTTTTAATACCACTGAAAAAAACACCTAAAGTCTTTGTAAGTATACTTAACACATCTTATAAGTGTCGAAAGATAGAAATTTCAAAATTACTCCTTCGATTGCTCGTATATGTGTAAACTCATCTCATTGAAACGATAAGCCTTTTTTTTTTTTTTTTAACATTTTTCATGTTAATTACCCTTTAACATCTATTGTAACAAAAATCGGAACTACTTTGATATGCCCCCCCCCCCAAATCGGAAATTTGGCGACTTTTTTTCATCGCCAAGCAAAATACTTGTTTTTGTTGTTGCCACAAAATTCTTTAAAAACTCAAACAATGGTACAAAATGCAAGAAAATACTAAATTTGGCAACAGCAAAAATCAAAAAGCTGAAAAAACCTAAATTGGCAACACCAAAAATAAAAAAAACAACCCTAAAAAGTCCGTAGGGAGTGCCAGATTTGGCGCGTAATTTTTGGGGGGTATATCAAAATTATACCCGAAAATCAACAGAATTTAAAACATGAAATCAAGTTTTATTGACTTCACAGATTTCACGAGAAATTGGTTTGGTAAAACCCTCCCTGAAACTAAGCTCTGGTTACTGCGCCCTGCCAAAGTGTCTTTGTTAAAATAAGAAATTTCGCTCCTAACTACCCTTTGTAGCACCAACTGTGGAAATCTTGATTTGCCATCAGCTTTTACTGCAATCCCGTAATGACGAATTCGATATTTTTGACTCTTCTACCGACCGTCACACATGCTGAGAAAGAATAACAATACCGTTCAAATTTTCTTTCAGTAACGTTTCTGGGAATTTTAAACATTCCGCTAAACTTTTCACTAGAATTGACTTTTATTTTGACATTTGCGTAACTTTCATTCTCCGATTTTAATAAAATCTATAACTACGAGCTTTTGGTGATTTTGAGAAGCAATAATGTTGTATTTCAATTTGTTCGCCGAAATAGAAATCTGTAAAATGATTACTTCGTTGGGCTCTAGCAGATCACATTCCTATGCTCATTATCTTCTTAATAGAGATTGGTACACTTTTTCAATTTTGCTTTTGCGATTAACTTCTAAAAAGGTTATTTTAAAACGAATAGGAAAAATAAATAGTATATCTTAAAAGATTGCATTCTATCAGGCATGATTGTATTCAATCAGGGCTCTTGAGTCAGTAACGTATAAAAAAACGTTTTAAAGGAGCTAATTTTAAATTAAAAAAAAGTATTCTGATTGTCAATCTCACCTTCAGACGAACTTCGATTCCATTTTTAAATTGGAACCTCGGCTGCCAGTGTTATACTGTATTAACAACAGTTCGTTTTTTGCAGTGTGTCTGCAGTGCTTTCTATAGGAAAATTTATATAATATATAAATGCATTTAATTGCTTTCTGAATGACCATTAAAATTGCAGTCTCAATCTGCTCGTCTTAAAAGCAGAATTAGGAGTGAAAATTTAAAATTCTTCCAAAAGTCTCTCTTATATGCTAAAGTGATACGTATATTACTTGAGAACAAACAAAAACTTTCAACGGATAAAAATTTTTAACCATTCAGCTTTGTTTACTTCTCGGCCAACAATGACATCTTTACCAATCGCTTGAATAAAGGCTTAGTTTGTATTTAAAAATTG
>JAXGGA010013730.1:0-34272 GCA_038373865.1 Uloborus plumipes
TCGACTGTTTTGTAAACTGTTTCTATCTTACAAGAACAGAAATAAGAATTGCCATGCTGATTTTCTCATTATTTTACTTATTAACAATCATAAAGCAATCAAGTTTGCATTTTTCTAATAATGTTGTTTTTAAATAAATTAACGCTAACTTCAAATTATTAATTGCAACAATAACAAAAAGAGGTTTAACAAAAACGTTTATCACTCATTAATAACAAGTATTACGTTAACATTGCAAGAAAAATGTAATTATTGCGTTCGTTCATTTAACACTCTTAAAGCAATACTTAGATTTATTTTACATTAATAGTTTCATTAACGAAAGGGCATAAAAATGGCATATACAATAGCAAAAAAGTGGAACAATCATTTTTAGAAAAATAAATTATATTCTGATTTAAAAAAAAATACAGGTACAATAATTACATGGACAGTTATTTACTTTTCAAAAAGTTTGATTGATTAATTAAGAACATTTTCACATCATGGAATTGGTAACTCCTGAAATAAACTAATTTGAAATTAATTTCTAAGTAAAGTTTATTATTTAGTGTTTTAACCTAACAATTAATGAATGTCAATTCTGATGTAAATCGAGAATTTTTTTTTTTACTTTCATTGTAAATTTTTCCAACAACTGGCGAATGAAAACTGATGATTGCAAAATTTGAAACAAGTTTTAAATTCTGGGATTGCCATAACAACGCTTTATGACAAACAGAGCAAAATAACTACGCTAAAGATTTGATGCAAAATTTGAAGAATGTTTTAAAGTTCAATTTCTGTAACAACGTTTAATTAAAAATTGAATTTTTATATGCATCGATTAGTTCTAAAACAAAAATATGCCTGTGATTCTGAACTAAAGTTTATGCAATGAGCTATCGCCCCCCCCCCCCCCCATCTGGGCATTGGCCCGCGAGTTTCGAGGCATTTTCAAAAAATCATCAGGAGTTTGAATTCCCCTGATCTGAGTAAAAAATATTGTTTTGTCAATATACCACTCCCTCTAGAAAAGAAGCCAAATAGAGGCAAACAAACTGAATCTTCTTCTACAGCAACCTACTCCCCAGTTGAAAAAGAGTTAAAATATCAACTTAGAGAAAATAACCAGCAGAAAGAACCAGAAGATCTAAAACAGCAAAAGAAAGCGGCCGTTCGGTTTAAGACACCTAATCCATATTATCCGGCTTTTTCTTAATAGCCTTTTTGTACCCTTGTTTAAATATTTTTTTCAATACCGTAAAATGGGGTGTATAGGAACAGCGAGTTCAATCGGAACAAAACTTCCAGACCGTACAAAGAAATTCTTCATAAATATACTATTGGGTATTTTTCGCCATTAATTTTTTTTTAGAAAGGTGGGATCATAGGAAGTAGGAAAAAATTACTTTTGTCAATCTGACAACGCTACTGGCTTCTAAGGAGGGCTGTACGTGGAATGCTAGAAAACATCACATTTTCATAGACTGCAAAACTTCATATGCAAGAACAAACCTTCTTATATTTTAAACCTAAGAGTGGTATGTTTCAATTATACAGGTATCTGAACAACAGAATACCATATTAGAATTTACATTTTTTATAAATTGTGTCATAAAAATGAAGAATTCTGAAAAATGCCATTGGAAAAAAAAATGCGGGGTGAATCGGAACACTTAGTTCTGTTGTTCCAATTCAAACTTATTTGAAGGAAACTGTTTGAAAAATCAATATTCTAACCCCAATTTCTCTAATCAAGACAAGGACAAGGATTTATTACTGTTTATCCCTTCTCGTGAGCAACTAGATTTTAGAATGACAAAAAGTTGCAGATTTTATAAGATTTTTTCTCCAGGAGACTTCTTTTTATTTAAAATACGAGGGGGAAAGTCATTTTGACTTTATATAGCAAAAGGGAAGCACACAGACAGTTATGAATAAGCGAAAAAATCTTTCAGGAAAATCCCCGAAACCCAGAAATTTTAAGAAACTAAAGAAAAGGCAGAGATCATCCCAGAAGATGCTATGAAAAAACTTAAGCCAAATCACAATTGCTAGTTTTAAGGACAAGTACATATTTTTGGACGACATGGGTGACTTCCATTCGTGTTAAATCTTTGTATTTCAATTCAAAAGCATTTCTTAAAACTACTTTTCATTTTTCATAAGTTCAAAATTATTTTGAATTTTGACAAATTATAAACGTTTACTGGTATTGAAATTATACTTTTATTTGACAGTAATTATCTGTTCTTGTTCTCCCCCATCAATTTTACTCATGTTTGTGAGACCTATTACAGGTTTCATGGCAAAAAGTAAAAATTTTAACATGTGTTCCGATTGACCCCTATCAGCGGGGTGATTCGGAACACCCATAATTTCCTATATATTTTAATAATAACTGTTCAAAATGTTTTGTGTTTGCTTGGAGTATCAGAAGTAAAGCAAGACCGAAGTTTTTACCTAGAAAATCAAATTGAAAAAAAATCTTTTAACTGCTTTTTTTACAATCAAAGCTGAAAAGTGTTCCGATTAACCCCATTTTACGGTACCTCAAAAGTATGTTTTTTTTGCAAGCAACATTTCATTCAACTAGTTAAACAGTATGCAGTCCCGGATGTTTGGAGATTGTTATCCACCAATTAGTTATTTGCAAAAATGTAAATGGTATTCCATAATACCCTCTTCTCAACTATATTTTTACTATGCCATATTTATCCTGAGTAAAATATATAGTTAAATATTCAAAATATATATTCTTTCACGAAATAAAAAGTGCTGAAAGAGTGAAAAACTGCAGAGAATAACTCACATGTGAAATAGAAGAAAAAAAATTAACTGTGCAATAGATCATATTTCCGAAGTAAAGATTGATTGAGGAGTCTTAAGTAAGTTTCGGATTAATTCTTTTATAGGTTGGAGATGATAAAAATTTCCGTGCTTAGTTCGCATAAATGGAGAGGTAAAGAATCAGAAGAAGACCAATCATGTGTTTCCGTCGAAAGATTACGGATAAGAGGCTAACTTGGCAAACTTCTTCCGGCCCTCACGAGATATCCTTAAGCTGGATCTTTGCTCTCCTTCCACCTAAGAACCTGAAGAGTCATTTCCGTATCTTTTTCAAAAGTATCGTCAGTCAAAGTTACAGGAGAAAAACGTTCAAATGAAACAAATGGTTACTGAGCGGAGAAAGGCACAGCAGCATTAAAGGAGAAACGGTAAAAATTTCTAACGGTGTATGATTCGAGTGAGAAGAAAGTATCTCTACTTGAAAAAGTTTGATACTAAAATATAGGGTTAGAACGACCCGGTGAATGAACATTTAAGCGGTGTTCCATTTTTCCGAAATCATAGCATCGGTAAAAATTGGCATTTGCCACGTGAAAGTTAAACTATTTTAGATGATACATGTAATGGTAATTATGTTTAAAAAACTTCGGAGTACTTTGGTTCTGCATCAGGTTTTTTCATGGTTGAAATGGGGAAAAAAGTAGCCATACCCAGTGAATGAACACCGTAAAGAATGAAAAAGGGTAGCACTGTCAAGTCGTTTTCTTTGTGTAAATGTATGGAAGGAAGTGATTACTGCCAATTCATCTAAGAAAAATTATTTTAAAACTTTTTTTTTATAAAAAATGCGAAATTTTCATTCACTAGTCCATCTACCTTATGCAACGCATAGAAAAAATTATGCCATGAGCTTGACCAAGGGGTTTTATGGGAGATATCTCCCCCTCCGCTTTCAAAGATTTTTTTTCTGACCATTCAAAATGACTTAAACTTACAATGTCCACTACGAAGTGGCCCCATATTTTTCTCCAAAATTTTTATCTGCATGTTGTTTTTTAACCCACGACGCAACAAGGAAGGAAGTAATAAATTCGACGTATCAGTGTGTTTGTCTGTGGCACTTACTGTAGATTTCACGCGGATGAATAGACTTTGGTCCTTTTTTTTACATTTGTTCGAAAGAAGAGTTGATCGAGAGTGCTTTTATCTTGGTCTTATCTTTTTACGATCTTAGTTAACAAAAATATTAATTAAAAACCTCAAAAGTTAACATTTTTTGCTATTTTAGCAATGAAAACATGCTTGTAAAAAAATATTACCTGAAGAAAGAACGATTTTTTTTTTTTTTTTTTGCTTCTGATGAAATATGTTTGGAGCTTCTATGTTACATAGAACTCAATTAAAACCGGTTTTAGCAGGATTTTTTATAACAAAGCCTTTAGGCACGTGATTGGTAACCGATGTCATTGTTGGCCGACAAGGAAAGAAAGTTTAATGACTTATTTTATCTGCTGCCAGTTTGTATTTGTTAACAAATAAGATACATGTAGTTGATTTTAGAAGAAAAGGGAAAAAAGGATTTAAGAACTTTTAAAAGGATTTTTAATTTTTCTTCTTGACTCTGCCTTACGGAACTAACAAATTTTACTGGCTGTGATTCTCTTTTATTCCGTGTTGTCATGTCCTCTCGAAAAGCAATTATACTTTTAGGCAGGAATTGAAGTGAAACAGGCGATCGCAAATTGCAATCGCTACTGGAAGTCGAATTACATTAGAACGTTTCTTGACAAAAACATCGTGACGTCAGCGTGACGTTTGCGTGACGCTTGCCTATGAAAAACGAGCTAGATAAAACGTCACAGCCTACTTAGCGAATAAGAGGAGATAGCTGACTGCTTGTGAGCTCTTATTGACTCCACCCCTAGTGACGTCAGTGGCAAGTTAAGTTGCATTCCAGCGATTAGCATTTATAGCGATTGCAGCTTATCCAAATTTGGGAATTTGCGATTGCATTAGTGAGTTGCGATCGTCCGTGTTTCACTTGAATTCCTGCCTTACTTAGACTTTAAATGTGTTCAGAAATGTTAAGTTCATTTTATTATGAGGTTGGCACTCAGGGCCATTTTTTTAAATTTAAACTTAGCAATTGATGCTGTATCAATCTGTAAGAAAACACTAGAAATAATTATAATTTAAGTAATTGCTTTTTGAACTGCGTTCGTGTACTGCAGATTTTACTAAAACATTCTTTATTATTTTTTAATACGTATATAATTATAACATAGGGATACACCAATACCTTTTACTTCATTGATAGCATTTGTAATTCAAGTACCTTTTTCTCCGCATTTTTGTTTCTCGTAACCTTTAAAAAGAAGCGAACATTTGCCCATAAAATCACGTTCCCATACACGTAAAAAAACAAATTAAAAAATGGTTACTGAAAAAAATTCGTCTGAAGCACGCAACGAAATGACTCAAATGAGAGAACTTGAATTTTCTTGAAACATAAATTCGAAAGGACAGTCTAATTAAACTGGGAATGAAAACCCCCCTTTTTTTTTTAATTTACCGAACTCAGATCTCTTAGATTTGAATTACGAGAAAGCTTAAAAAAAGCAACAACTAAGCTTCTTTAATTAAATAAAAGATAAAGCAATAACGATCTAACATTTCTTAAAAACATTATAAAAAGTTCTATTTTCCAAAATGGACTACGGAGAAAACTCCAATATAGTGTTTTTTTAATTATATTCTTCTGCTGGGAAAATATGCAAATGGAAATATGTTTCGGAATGAATTTCGCTGTTGTGTTAAGAATTGCGTCGTAAATTACAGAAATATAATTGCATATAAATATTCAGCTTCCTTTATCTGAAGTAAGGAAACGCAGCTAATGTAGGCTGTTATGAATATTGTTCAAACTGGGGCGATTCCATCCGTTTTATAATAAGCATGAATAATAAACTGGTGAATGCATTACTCAGATATTAAGACTTGTAATATTTAAATTTATGTGCGATTTCTATTTATCACATGTGGGCCATTCCATGAAAAGTGAAACCAATTGGTCAAAAATTCATATTGAAGTTATGTTGCTGTGTTATACATCATTTTAAAGCTTAAGATGTATATTTTAAGAATCCTGCATTGGTTTTTTGGTGAGAGTTAGAATAATACTTGTTTTCTTAGTTGGAAGTACGATATTCACGAACTTGTAAAAATCAGAAAAAAGAACACATTTTCAAATGCATATTTCTCATCGAAAAATAAAATCAAAAATAACTACTTGTAGCACAATTTTAACTACTAAGACGGTACTATAATAATATGCATTCATTAATTTCTTTTGAATTGATCTAAATGGTGTAATTGAAGTTTGAAAAAAAGAAGTTTGATGTTACATCTGTAACAAAAAAGAAGCAAAAGTTGTCATTACGTCCTAAAAAATCAAAATTTAAAAAAACCCTTAATGGTCCTTTTGGCAAATTCTTAGAGTAATTGCCCACCATAGTTTAAAATATTGCAACTGATTTGGTTTTTAAATTAATGTTGTTACAGACGTAACATTTCGGACATAATAAATGACTCTATGTTACGTCCGTAGCAAAAGTAAATTTCCAATTAAATAGGTAAAAAGCACAGGATGAGCAATACATGTATATAGCATAATATGGTACGAGTACTAAAGTTTCTGGTATTCTGATTTTGAAATTTTTAATTATGTCGGCATGTAATTGAAATTTATTTCTTAAGATTAATAAAATACACATATGGTATAACTGATTATAATTTGTACCTCAACTGGCATTTTTTTGCTACGTTACATGGAAAGGGAGCTGTGGATGGAGTTGGGGGTATGGTCAGGCACCAGGTGTGGCAGAGAGTAAGATCTAGAACAGCATTTGTCAACGACGCTCTTTCCTTTTTTCAGTGTGCAAACTCCATTGCAGAAAAAGTTAAAATTATTTATATGCCCCAGGAAAATGTTTTAAAGCTGACGCCAAAATTGGAAGAACGGTGGGCTAACATCGCGAATTTGCCAAAAACCCGCGAAATGCATTGTTTTCGAACATAATACGAAAATGCCGTTCGAATTTCGAGAACGTCGGACGAAAAAGGACACATTTTTTCATTCAAAAAAAATTATCAAAATTGACCAACTGTCACCAAGAAGGTTAAATTTTAGTTTGGTACTAGTATTCTGCTATATCATCCAACATTTTCAAATTTTTAAGTTCTCCTAAGACCAATCACTGATTCCAGGGAGGAATTTACTTTTTCCGATTTTTTATGTAGCAGTTCCATTATGCATTAATTTTAGGAATACAAATAAATATATTTGTGTGAAGGCCCTTCTAAACTTTTCTTGTGTCGATCTTTCTTGGAAATAATTGTCTTGAGATGCATTAATTCATTGTTACATATTGACATATCGGCATATGCTCTCAACTCCCCCAGACTTACCCAAATTTTCTAAAACTGTTACAGTATAACTTAAAATATTGAAATAATGTGTTAATTAATGCTACTGTATTATTTTAGCACAAAAATCTTTGTTTATTCCTGCTTTAAAATACTGTTTTCTACTTTCAAATCAGAGATGTTACGTCTGTAACACCACTTTGTTTCGTCCGTAACAAGTTTATGAATTTTTTTCACAAATTCGGCAGTCAAAATCCACACAATCTTTATGGTTTTAGAAAGCTTGAAGTCTCTAGAATACGTATTTAAAAAAAAAAGTTCAAAATTTCCGTATAATTCAGAGGAATATTGTAAGTTGTATGACATAGTCGAGTTTTTGCTGTTTTGTGAATTACGTCTGTAACAGGCAGTTTTTAATTTCTGTATTTTTTTGTAATTAAGCAATCTGCACGCAAATTGAATGTAGCATAAACATCATCAAGTTACACTACAGGAAAAAAAATTGAAGACTTTCATCATCCCAAACCAGAATTATTAGTGTTCAAAGTCTGCAATTGTTACGTCTGTAACGATGGAATTGCCCATGTGCAATATAAATAGAAAATTGGTTTATTCTTAATCATTAAGGGAATAATTAAATACTTAATATAATATCTCAAGCTGAAAGGATGACGGTGCAAACATTCAAAAAACAATTTTTCAAAACGCGCACGCTTAGTTTACTTTTATCTTTTTTTTTTTTTTTTGCGTTGCAGAATTTTCTGCTTCCGATTTGTCATTGGGGAAGTTTCCTTCAGTCAAATATACAATTTTTTGTTACTGAAATTGATAGAATGATATAAAAAAATAACATGGGCCCGGAAAATACTTTGATTTTCCCGACAGTTTATTTTTTATTATTTTTTTTAAATACCCTACATTGAAAATGGGGCGTGGTTTTTGTGACATCAGTGGTGCACCTAACAGCTCTCAATTTACGCTTATTTTGTTTACTTACACCATTTTACTTAACTTGAGTTGTCCAATCGCAGGAATTGGTGACGTCACGACCTTCGTCATCTCACTACAGCCAATTAGATTTCGCGCTTACGTGCACCACTGACGTCATGCGCAGATTTTTTTTTTTTTTTTTTCGGAATAGCATCTGCGCACCGGTTAAAATAATTCATAAAAAATATATAACTGTGTCAAAAAATTTAAAAAAATGGTCAATTCCTATGTTTTGAAGCATGTTCTTTCAGAAAAAAATACTTTTGAAATTTCGGAAACTCCCCCATTGTTCCGATTCGAAATTCAAGCATAATGGATTTTTTTTGGAAAGTATGAGCTCAAGCATAACCTTTATGTGACAAAAATTTTGGAGCAATTCGTTTGGTACTTCTTTAGAAACTTGAAAGAAAAAAAAAATATATTTAATAGTGTCCGATCCTTTTTGGAAACACAGTGTCGATAATTCTTATATGCTCAAACATACTATAGAAATTGTATTGGAGGTGTAAATAGTATACCTTTTGATTTTCTAGAGAGTAATTTAGCTATTTTGACTTTACTGTGATGAGTGTTCAAAAACTAACTAAAGTGTCACATTCTTAATTTTAAAGTAAAGTAATTTGACACAAGGAGCATAGTAAGGAAAAATCAGATTTTTCAAAGTGATTTTTTTTTTTTTTTTTTTTTTTGTACTTTCAAATCAAATTGGTTATTAAAACATATTTCCAATGACACATTTTATATTTGATTGTAAAAACTATTTTTGTTTCTTTAAATGAATAAAAATGAATGAATAAATGAATGAATAAATAAGAAACCAAATGGATTAATTAACGAACAAATAAATACATTAGTTGAATAACTAATGAGAAAATAGATGTACGAATAAATTAGAGATTGGTGCCTAAAGACGGAAAATAAATAAATATATAAGAATCAGTTAATAAATGGACAGATGAATGAATAAATTAATGATTTTATGAATCAGTTAGTAAATAAATAATTACACTAAACCATTTCAGCTTACTCCATTAACTAAAACCCGTACTTAAGAGACAAATTGTAAATTTGTTTAAATAAAATCAAAGCATCCCCAGCCTTAATTACAGAAGTGTTGCATTGAACATCAGTAGTAGGTCCAATTCATGTTCTAAATGTTAATAGCAAGTTAATTTTATGC
The DNA here is from genome assembly GCA_038373865.1 of Uloborus plumipes. NCBI lineage: Eukaryota > Metazoa > Arthropoda > Arachnida > Araneae > Uloboridae > Uloborus > Uloborus plumipes. Next base: position 9,368 of record JAXGGA010013730.1, read on the forward strand.
CTTGATTTTCAAAAGAAGCCATTTTCCGACTGAAATCACCAACATGTTTAATAACGCAATTAACATATATCCAGAGAGTCCCCGCAAAGTGTAAAATATTTTACCGTTTCACTTTGCTTATAATTCCCCTACTTATGTAATGCCCAAGAGACTTCTTTCTAAAATTTTGTTCATCACAATAAATTGCAAGTTTAATATCTAATTTGAACAAGAAAGTCTGTCAAGAACTAAACGAGCCTACTTTCCCCAACATAGATATCGGCATTCTAGCATCTAATCAATATTCTCTTGAATATCTGAAACTGAAAATTATGTCAAACATACCTTTATAGCACTTAAAGCTGATTTCTAAAAGCAAGATATACCCCTCTCATCAGATGAAATGGACACGTAAAAAGTAAATAAACGAGTAAATAAAGTTTTGTCGCACCTTTTAAAGAATGTAACTGTTATAGTTCTTCCGTAGAAAAATTTCACAATCGTTTTCAAAAGAAAAAAAATAATAAATAAAATAAAAGTACAAAGAATATCAAAACACGTTTTATCAAAGAAAAAAAAAAAAAACCTCGCTCGTTAATAAAATGTCGCGAATTTTATTTTTAATCCGTTGCCAGTTGTTAAACATAAATAAAGAATAAAATGCTCTCGTGAATGAACAATTTTTGTAATCAAAAAAAATATCGTCTGCCAAAAAAAATAAATAAATGAAAATAATAATAATTAATTCAACAAAAAAAATGAATAAATAAACAAAAAATCGTCTGCCCAGTCAGTCATTTTTTTCTGAGCCTGCATTTCCGCCATGTTTGCGGAGTCGGAGTCGGAATCAGAGCCCTCACGGAAGATTTTTCAGAAAAGTACTTAACATACATTTTTTATCAAAACCGTTTTCTTACAAAGTTCGTTTGAAGGAAATCCCCTTTTAAGTTCAGAATCAACATTCAATTTAAATTTCCCAGTAGGCGCTCATGGTAAAAAAATTTCTAAACGGTTCATCATTGAACGAAAAATGGTTCAAATTGAAAAGTGAAATATGGGAATGAGTCTCTCTGAGATCTTTCGAACAAAAAAAGTTTATTCAATTCAGACGGTTCACTTAAAAGTTGTAAGGTGAAGAAAGGTTGCTTGAACGGTTCAATGTTGAACGAAAAAATGTTCACATTGAAAATTTAAATACGGTAATGAATTATCCTTGCCGAGATCTTTCGAACAAAAAAAAGTTTGTTTAAATCGGACTGTTCACTCAAAAGTTATTAGGGGTGAGAGCTTGTTTGAACGGTTCAATGTTGAACGAAAAATCGTTCAAATCGAAAATGTAGATTCGGGAATGAAGTATTCTTGAAAAGATCTTTCGAACAAAAAACAGTTTGTTCAAATCAGACTGTTCATTCAAAAGTTAGTATCGCGGGACCGGTTGTTTGAACGGCTCAAAGTTGAACCAATATGGGAATGAGCTGTATTCGCCGAGATCTTTCCAACAAAAAAAAGTTTGTCCAAATCGGAATGTTCATTCAAAAGTTATTAGGGGTGGACAGACAGACCGACCGACCGACAGACCGACCGACACACAAATTCCCCATCTCAATACCCTACTTTCAAATTTTTAATTTTTCGATATTCATTTTACCTCTTTATTTTTTTAACTTGGCGATATTTTTTGGACTTGGCGATATTTTTTTGGATGCATTAAGCTACTTTTAATACTTTTTTCGTCTTTCTTTTATTTTTAAACGGAAAGTAGGCTAAAAAGGGCTCTACACACAAATCCCAAGTTTTTGCAAAACATTTAATAATTATGAAATTTTATGATTCATTTACAAATGACTCCTTTCCTTGCAAACGATATTTATCTTCACAATCGATCCTCTACGGTTACGCAATGAGAATATGTGAATTTTTGATATCGAACGTAGTCGAGCGGCTCAAAAGATTCTACTAGTATATGATAAAATGCTTACAAAAGAAAAATTATTTTACCTTTTACGTCACAAAAACATTTGGGAGAAAAAAGGAAGCTGAAGAAAATCGCGTTATCCAATTGAGGTGAAGATAAAAGATAAATTAGATGAAGTACGTAAAAATTTTGTTTTGTAATTTTTTTCTGAAAGGAAGTTTTGGGAATTGATTGTTTTGTTTGTCTTGTTTATTGTTCTTTTTTAAGGGTAAAAATGATTTCCTAGCAAATAATTTTAAACAATAGGAATGTGCCTAACCTTGTACTTGTTGCCCCCCCCCCCCTCCCCCGCATTTTCGCTAGTCCTTTTATAATATTTTTTATTTGTAATTTGCTTTTATTGTTGTTATTAATCGACCATTTACGTTAATGATGTTTTTTTTTTTTTTTTTTCAAAAATTTCAGAAATATTTTGTCTTGCTCTTTGTACTATTGTTTTTCTTGACTGCTAAGTTCACTGCTTTAACTCCTCATAATATCTACCATTACTATTTAATTTTTTTCTCAATTGAGCTATTATGATTCATGGGAGCTTTCAATTTTTTTCAAGAATTATTTTAGGAGTAAACGTAAGATCTCTGGCATTAAGGCATTTTATTTAATTTTAGTAATATTTACGAGCAGTTTTATTCCATTCTTTTTATGTTGGTGCTCTCCTTTAATGACATTCACAAAGTGATTTCGCTTTTAACAACAATCGTTTTACTTTAGGATATGCCCATTTTATTAATACTGATTAGAAAAGGAAAAAAAAAAGAGCTATTTTAAGGATTCAACAAAAAATATTATTTTTTTTATAAGCAAGGCAAAAATTGTCAAGTTTTGGGACTTTTGAAAATGTTCTTTTTTTCAGGCCACAGAACAGTGGTCGGAAGTAACGCGCTACAAGTAGCGAAACTACTGAAGTAGCTACATTTTTCAGTATTATCGTTGGTGCGTATGAAATGTCGGATTCTTAAGTGATTGTATAAAACTGCATATCTTTCTTCAAAAGCTGTTTATTCAATCAAAGTATGCTCCATTCGCTTCAATACACTTCTTCCAACGAGATTTTAAAGCGTAGATGCCTGTCTTAAAAAAATTTTGGTCTTTAGAATTAATAAACTCTGATATCGAGTTTTTTAGACTGTCTACATTTTCATAGTGTTTGCCCCTTAAAACAGCTCTTAATGCTTAAAAAAATTAAAATCGGTCGGCGAGAGATCCGGTGAATATGGTGGATGCTGTTGATATGTTGCGTGCAGCTTTTGCAGCACTATTACCAAGTTTGTACTCATATAAGAAAATGACGCGAATGTCGGCAGAATTCATATCGGCAATAAACTCAAAAGAAATAACAAAAGGGAAGACCTTCGAGAAAACCTATTTTGCTGAAATGAGTCTCTGGCAATGGACAATACGACTATGAATGAGGTTATGCCAAAGACAAAAGTATAACGAAAACAGGGAGACAAACGTCCGCATGTAAAGAGAATCCGACATTTCATACGCACCAACCTAATAGTTTGTAGTGTAGCGCACTACTTAAAAAAAAAAAGTAGAGTAGTGAGTAGCGCAATACAAAAAAAATAGTAGTTTGTAGCGATTTCTGGAAACTACTTTTAAATTAAAAAAATAATTAATTAATGAAAAAAAAATTAAAAAAAAAAACAGAGAATGAAGGGAAAAAAACAAGGTTTAATTAACTCTGACTAGTGCAAATCTCGCACGAGTACAGCAGCGGATGCAATGAGAAATAAGAATCATAAAAATATGAGCTGATCCTTAGATACATCATTTTGACGAAATACATTCTATCTGTTTGATGTCATTGGTTTATTTGGTATCATAATTTCTATATTCCTTCAAATAATTTTCACGTTCCTAAATATTCCCAGGCAAGAAATTTTAAAAAAAATTGAAGGTTGAATTCTTTCAATCATTTAATTTTGAACCTTTTCTTGTGGCGAATAATCGTAAAAATTGTAAAAAAAAGTCTAAAAAGGAGAAATTTTAGCAAAAAAAAAAAAGGAACAAAAAAGAAAAGTCAAAAATAAATTAAAAGCAAATTCTTAGTTCTATTACATATTCGAATGAATTAATTTATTAATTTAAACCACTTTTCGAATGTTTTCGGTCAATCCTCAAACGGCATATGCTTTTTATTTATTTATTCTTTAAAAAGTAGCGAAGTAGCGACTACAATTCAAAAGTATTTTGTAATCGCTACATTTCAAAAAAAGTAGTTGTAGTTGTAGTTAACTACATTTATAACAAAGTAGTTGTAGTTGTAGTTCGCGACAAAAGAAATGTAGTTTTTCCAACCACTGTCCCAGAGTAATTACATCAATCTAACAAATGGCTTCAATTTTGCACTTTCATCTCAAATATTAGTTTCTTAGTTTTTTTAGGTTGGCTTTGATTAATACCATACTGCCGTGCTAATCGCAAGAGTGGTATCTACAGTCGAGCTCAAACTGAGATAAAACTCTTTAAAGTTTTGCGCCACCATGTATTTGATTCAAATAAAAGTTTTCATAATTTTTTTAACGTTCTCAAATGACTACATAATTGTGTATTTGGGTAAAATACGTCACAAAAAGCCACTTTGTAGAGATAACTTAACTTTGTTAAAAAGTGTAGATACGTTTTTTGCGCTTAGCACGGCAGTATACAGATCTACTCTGTTTCGTAAATTTGGAAATAAAATTGATAACTCCACAATTACAAATATGTTGCAGATTCATTTACTTTGACGTCATACGCGTTTGTATTAAGGCCTATACTTCAAACTGATCCTGTCCTAGAGTGCAACATGTATTCTCATTTGCCTGTAATCCAGTTTTCATCTACAAAGTTATTCAATTATAAGCGAAGACACTTAATCCGCATGGACACAACAAGGATTCTACGGTCTACAATTGGATTAAGTGGGAACTATGAAGTTGTTAGGCAGGAAATGTAATTAGAAAATGTAACTAGAACCAAACCGTGTCGGGAAGTAGCTCTATAATATTGAACTAGTTGACCCGAGTGAAGAACTTGAGCTTGATAGCAGTTATTTAAAAATTTAATTTTTTAACGGTATTTAAAAAAATATGACAAAGGGAATTGCAATTGTTCGCCAAGTCAATAGAAAATCAAATGATGCTTCACTTTCTTAGTTTTATGAAGTGTAAGGGAAACAACAAAAAATCACCTTTAGGAAATTTTATTCTTGTTAAATTACCGTACTAAAATTAGCATTTTCTTTTCCGGTTTTAATGCAAAAGTATAACTGTGGTTTAAAATCTCACAATGAGTTTAGATTATATATTCTGGGAAATTTGAATCAAAATTAAGAGGTGAATAAAGTCAATCAAAAGCGACAAACCCCTTAGCAGTTAAACTTTGACCTTTTTTTTTAAATATTAAACTATTTGTAACACAGAGCCAGTCACAATGATAGCATCTAGTATTTTAGCACTAGTTTAATAAAATACTCATTCAAAAGTATTTTGTTTTTTGTTTTCCATCTTTGCTATAGCAGTTTTTATGGTAATTTTCACTGCAACTGTACCAAAAAAGATTGATTTCCTATAAATATTGATGGATCTCTGTATCAATATTTGAGCTATCTCTGAAAGTTTCATTTTGTGAACAGTTTTAAAAATCAAAGAATTCGTATTAAACAAAATCTTTGGAAAAAATTGGTTCACATTTTCCTATTTTCCCGCATTTTTAGTCTACCCACTTTTTAAATTGGATCAAAAAAAGAAAAGAAAAGATAAATTATCTTTAGCTTTTCTTCTAACCTGCGTTTGAAAATAATCAATTGAAAATATTTTTAAAATTTTAAACACAATACATAACTTTCGAATTCCACCGAAAAAAAAGTTTTGCTTTGATATTCGATTCTTGACTTCCTGTTGGCTATATTGATTTACCAGAAATCCACGTAAAAGTTCTTTAAAGTTATGGAAATTTTATGCCGGAGAAAGTGGGCCGAAGGGAAAAAAAACTCTAGAATCGGGCGCTTTCAATTATCTTTTAAAAGTAAATTCAACTGCACCTAAAGCCGGAAATCTCAGTAAAGGTAAAACTAACAAGGGACATTAGAATCGATTTTTGTTTTTGTGTTTGTCTGCTTTAGACAACACCGAGGAACATTGAGAGTTTCATTCTGCTTTTGTGATGAAATGGGTGATAAAAGAGAGTTTGTGTTGCCTCGAGTTATTTCGTAAAATAAACTTTGGTAAACTCGCAGAGAAGTAATGTGCCAATTTGGTAGAAACTTTTATGTCAGAAAAGGATTTGAGAAAAAAATGATACTTTATTAGTTTTCAATTGAGAAACGCCAAGAAATTAATTCTGTTTTGTTCTGTAAACAGTAAGACCTTTTTAAAAATTGTTTTTCTTGATAATAAAGAGTTTTGTTATGAAATAGGGGGCTTTCCTAAATAATCGTTTAGTGTTTAGTTTATTTGTCTTCAGTATATTGCGCTGTTCCTGAGCATTTTGTTTATCTTTTAAACAAGGAAAAAAGCATTTAGGGTGGTGTTTTAAGCACTTGGAAGTGTTTTAAAACCTACCTAAGCTTCAAAACCTATTAGTATTTTAAAACTAAAAAGTTTTTTCATTGCATTACAGCTTCTAGCTGACAGCTGATATCTATTTATATACCACATGCTGATCAAAATGAGCCAACTTTATGCATGCAAGAAAACTTTGAATCTGCACATATCTGCATACATTAAAACAGCTGCAAGAAGTACTGATCTGATTGTAAAAAAGTGCATGAAGTAGACAACTGTGTCGATGTAATCTATTAAAATTGATTGAATTTACGTTTCAAGCAACATAGCATTTTAATGTGTAAAAATAGTTTACAAAGCAGTTGTAGAAGTTTACAGTCTGCATGCGTCGACATAATGACGCAATTGCGAGGCAGGTGGTGCCATTGCTACGCGTGTATTGCAGCTGCACTGCAAAAACTAACTTGTTTTTACAGTATGATACTGAAAGCAAAAGCTTGTAAAAGCGCAGTAATAAACTGTGAAACTAGCTATTTTAGAGATTATTACTGCAAGACTAGCAATGTTACAATTTATTACTGTAAAATTACTATAAAATTAGCTGTATTATACTGTAAACGCAACATTCATTTTTTACAGTGTAAAGGACGCAAGTTAAAACTGCTTCAAGCCTTTCTTGGAAATGAAAATGATGTGTGTAAAATCGTCTATATGTAATAAATTTGGAACCTGTTTTGAATCCGTCAGTTTCTGCTTATGTTTATGTAGCACATAAGCAGTGCTTTTGTGACAAAAGTTCTCGGTATGATTCGTGCTTGTACTAATGTGCCTGCCATAGCAAGTTTTTAGAATCTAACAGGGTTTACTTGAATTTCTTGACAGCTATTTAAAAGGACGTGGCAGCTATTTAAAATCTTTGTTATGAATGTATGAACCCTTATAAATTAAAAAAAAACTACAACATATTAGAGGTGATTTAAATTAATTTGAAAACCAGGAATTGAAAAAAAAAAGTTTTCAACGAAGTAAAAAGGAATATTAGTTTCTCTATTAAAGATAAACTAAATAAAACAAAAACGTAAAAAAGTAAAAAATGTTATGATAACGTAGTCTTCTGTCTCAAATGTTTTGAAAAAATAAAAGTATTGAGCAGAAAGAAAAAAAAAGATATAAATTCTCTAACTGATCAATTTACTATGTTTAACTTATTATACTCCGAATAAGTTGTTGGTGAAGATCCAAAGATATTTATCAATGGTTTTACCCATTCTTATTTGGGAAAATCTCAGCAGAAACAATTACTGTCCGTTGCTGCCCAACATAATAAACAGGAATTCGGTAATAATAATGAAATCAACTGATGCCGGCTGCTTTATAAACAATTACACTAACTTGTGCTCTGTATTTATTTTGAATCGTAAATAAGGTTTCCTTCTTAAAATAGAGATATTTTAGTTAACGGATCCAATAGATTATTCGAAACTAATATTATTCAGTTCTAGAGATAAATAATGGGTGTCGCATTATATTTAAGAAATTTGTCTTACGTCTAGATACTCAAGACTTTAAGACTTGTCCTAAAAATTTTTGGTTGCGAAACACATGTTACACTTTATGTATTTTAACCAAGGTTTTATTCTAGGGAATAGGGGGTAGGGGGCTGTCTGTCCCTGTGGGTTCATTCCAAGGACAAGAAAAAATTTGAAAGCAAGCTTTTTAAGGATGACCTTTAAAAGTAATGTTTTTAATACGTTTTATTTGTAGTGCATGATTGTTATACTGCCCCTAACCATTTGTGTTCAGTTGCTTAAAACTGATATGAATATTGGTTAAGATTTCAAAACTTTCCGAACTAAATTTTTCGAGATTGGGGAAATTCTAAAATTTGCCAAATGAAAAACCGACTTTCGCCGAATGATTAATAAAAAGCATTTACACATATCTACGTACACTTATTGAGAACAGACAGTAGATATCATTTTGAATTTTTTTTTTTTTTTACATTGCAACATTGCATTGTCAAATCGTCAGCCTTGATTGCCGAATAAGGAAATCTTTGGGAGGTCAGAGTAACCTCCCATGACCTCCGATGTGGTTGTTGTTGTTACTGCTCTTGTCTTGTGCCAGCTAGGTTGGCAATTTGGAGTGTGCTGCTTTTCTTTTCCAACCGTACCGTCATTGGGTGGGAAGTCACACTTCAACAGTACACACATGCCATAAGGACCCGTTTCTAGGGTAGGCAACTATTCACAGAACTACAACACATTCAGACAAGGAAATGACAAGTAAAGGAGAGTGGAACTGCATCCATGTCCAGCCTGGGTTCGAACCCGGATCCACTCCATCCAAATTAGGCTTCTATGACCACTTGACAAGGTGACCGGTTCTGGGAATGGACTTTAGGTGTTATTACAAACAAGTGTTTTAAGTTAAAACATTGGTCAAAACTTCCGAATCTTCAGACTAAATTGCCGAATAAGGAATTTTTGGGGGAGGTCACTCTGACCTTCCATCAGGTGGTAAAATTACTAATTTCGATTTTCAGGAACTTATCTCTTTATTGGTGAACTTATGAGTTTGTGTTCTTCAAAAGAAAATTTTTAAAACTTCAATGGACCATTATAGTTCCAATACTTGCAGGTAAAATGCGCATGAACTCTATCTATAAACTCTCTGTATTAATATATTGGAGCAAAGGGATTCTAAATCCCTAGACTCCCTGGGCAATATCTCCCTTTTGTTGTCTAGTTCAGCAATCACACACTAGACTGACTTCAAGGTAGCACGTGATCGTGAAAGTTCTGATTTATCAGCATCACTTGTTTTCACGCATCGGCTATCAGATTAATAAGAGCACAGCGCGGAATTTTCAGCGAGCACTTAGAAACTTGTTGATGATTTTCAATATTGCAGATATTTTGCAACTACATCAGGGGAATAGACTCGTATGTTACTAACTATATTTATTAAGGTAGATAACGTAACTTGTATAAATATAAATAAGGATATTTCAGTCTGCAACTTATTAATGTGTTGTAAATTCATATCTACGTTCCATCATACGTTGGAATGGAGAAACCTATCTCTATCTTTATTGAGATAGATAACGTAACTATGACCATAAATAGAGATATTTTAGTCTATTACTTATTCATTTGTTATAAATTCCAAACTTATTTCCAAAAATTATTTGCATAACATATTTTGAGGGAATAGAGGAACTTATACATCTCTATCTCTATTAAAATAGGTAACGTAACATATATGACAATAGCAATATTTTCGTCGACTACTTATTTATTTCCCATAAATTCCAAGCTTCTTTTCAAAGTTTCTTAATTAACATATGTGGGAATGGAGGAATTTATGTATCTGTATCTTTATTAAAATAGATATCGTTACTGATATGACTTATCAATAGAGATATTTTTACTACTACATATTCATTTTCTAAAATTCCCAGCTTCTTTCTTAACATAAGTTGGAATGGAAGAACCTATTCTAATTTATCATTTTCTCTTGACTTTAACTGGTTACAGCTTTTGCATAATAATTAAAAAATGAAAAATAGTCATCCTAGTTTTTTAGTGTCACAGACGCTCGAATAGTACAAGTGAATGAAGGAAATGCAAAAAGAGCTTTATTTCAAGCGAAAGCTTTTGATACAAAACTAGGAAGATTACACTAATTCCTTATGTCGTGGTAATTTCTAGTAAAGAGACAGCTAATAACATTTAAAACCGTTTTAAAATCCACGGTAAACTTATGTTTTCTCTCCGTCGTTTTTTGAAAGTAAAGTTTCGCTTAAAATATGAATGTGCTTTTTTTTTTCCTTTCCTGAATGAACTTTTACTTGATCAAGCAAATCAACGTGTACTTGATCAAACAAATGTTTAGTGGAATTAACAACTGTTAGGGCCATGCTCCACATCAGCTTAAAACGCGACCGAAACTGAAGGCAGAAACCGAAAATCCGGGTTCTTTCCATAGGAATACCATTGAATCCATTTTACGCTTCTGCCTATTTTTTCTGCTTTACGTCGATGTGGAGCATGGCCCTTACTGTTAAGTGATAGAAAAGGAAAATTAATTATTGCAAGAAAAATATAAAGTACTCTTTTATACAAAATTTTAATTACAATATTAATTTTAACCTAATGCTGAACCTACGACTGAAGTTTATTTATTTTGTTACGTTTGTTATTAATCGGTAAAGACCTTCAACTTTAATTTATAAGTACCCTGTGAAAAATGAATTCTGTTTTTACAGTATAATACAGCTAATTTTACAGCAATTTTACAGTATTGAGCTATAAAACTACTAATTTTACAGTAGTAAACTGTAAAATTGCTAGTTTACAATAATAAACTGCAAAATTGCTAGTGAACAGTAATAAACTATACTAGATTGCAACTTAACTTGAAACTGAACGTCACTACGGGCGGAGCCAATAAGAGCTCACAAGCAATCAGCGATCTCCTCTAATTCGCCAAATAGGCTGTGACGTTTTATTTAGCTCGTGTTTCATAGGCTAACGTCACGCTGACGTCACGATGCTGTTGTCAAGAAAGGTTGCAGTGTAGTATATAAAATTGATAGTTTCAGTTGTTTACAGTGCATTTTACAGTTTTAAACTGGAACCTCTGCTGCCAGTATTGCACTGTTGTTTTTACAGTATAATACAGTTAATATACTAATGATGAACTGTACAGTTGTTCATTTTACAGAAAAAACTGTACAATTGCTAATTTTAAAGTAATAAACTGTAAATAGCTATTTTTACACTTTATTACTGCGCTTTTGGTTTTAAACTGAAACCTCTGTTTTCAGTATTATATTGTAAAAACAACAACTTATTTTTTGCAGTGTAATAAATCCTTCAACTGACCTGTTTCTCTCCAAATACCACGTGAAACATGAAATAACTACACACAATTCGATCAAGTTAGTTACAGTGAACTCTCACTTATACACCGCCTCATTTATGCGCCTTTTTCACTTATACGACGATTTTCACTGGTCCCAGAACATTCCATAGCAAAGTAATGATAATATCATTCTCTTATGCGTCGCTCTAAAGATAAATATTTCCCTTATGCGCCGAATTTTTCGTAAAATGTAAAATATTTAATTTATTTTCTTTAAGAAATAAACATGTTTCTTAAGTTTCCGCTTTAATCTTTCGCCTGCATTGCTCATGGAAGGCTTTTTTCCGTATAAACAAGAGTTCGGAGAGGGACAATTATCTATTAGGTATCGTTTTAAAGGGAACAGATTGTGATTAGGCACGCTACAATTTTTGTTCTCTCTTTATGATTGTAGTTACGTTTATAGTGATTGCCGAACCGTAGTAATATGTAGATTTTCTATAGGAACATTCTTATTCATGCTCTCATTAGAACTTATGTTGCGTTTTGGACCTTTAAATATTCTTGTTCGATTATGCGTCTCTCTCAGTTATACGCCTTTTTCTGTTGGTCTCTTGGGCCGGCGCATAAATGAGAGTTCACTGTATTTAAAAAGTAGTAGTTGACTTCTCTAGTTTATCCCTGACAGCGTATGTACTCCACACACCACGTTTAAATTTGTTTACCTTCTCTAAAGACAATTCTTTGTCAACAAAATCGCTCAAAATTTACGCGTCTAGCGCAGTCATTTCATCCCTTTTCATTGGGAGGCTTAAAAGATCCAGAGAAGGCACGTTTCGCCGAGAAGTGCCCTGCCATAAATAAAACAAAGGGACGTCTGAGTTAAAGTACTGTTCGGTCTAGGTTAAAACGATAACCGCAGAACATAAATTCTAAAAGGATATCACCTTCAGAACTTTCATTATGGTAAAGCACGTTCCCCTTAAAAATTGAATGACCGATTTAAAATTCGGAGACTATATTAGACTTCGGAATGCTGGAAAATATTCTTCAATAATGAGCAGATATTGAGCAGTGCGTTTATTTAAAATTACCTCTGCAGTAATTTAGTGTAAGTGAGTCTCAATGTGCTTGCTTTCATTTAAATGGATGGCAATTTAGCGAAATGAGTAAATAAAGAGACATATACTTTATCTTTTTTGGGGGTAGTATTTAAAAAGTACTCAAGTTAAAGAAATATAAACGTTGCAGTAGTTAGTTGCGATGAGAAAAAATAGGGAGAGATTAATGAATGTTTCTTTTTTGGGTACTGTAACACGATTTGGAAACTACACAAAAAAGTATTATTTGAAGCTTATAAAAGCAATGGAGTGGAAGTGTCAAAATTAAAAATTTTGAAAAAATTGTTAAGTTATAAATATTTTTCTCCAAGTATTATGAACCAGGTCGGATTTCTACAGCAACGCCACCTTGCATATCTGTGCTCATACGTTTGTTTCATGCCTTTGAATTAAGTGTCCATATCCGTTTTTTCAGATTGTGTTCTTCTCTTACGATATTTTATTGGGTTTTTCCACACTCTGCTGTTTAACCCAACAGTAATTATAATCTATGTAACGAAAATCGTCTTTCCCTAATTTTTTCCCCTCTCAACCCATTTCCTCCTTCTGATCATCATCGCTACAGCACTGAACTTTTCTCTAAGTTGTTTCGGCAACACAAAGACTTTAAAGAAACAATGTAGGGGGGAAGTTTACAGTGGGCCATGACTACCAGAAGGAGAAAAGTGTGGAGAATGAAAAAGATATTTGGCCTAAACACGCCGATTATAAAGTTGTTGAGACTCGACCATATATGTAATATAAGTTCCAAAAGAACCGGCTAATAGTCTTGAGTTATTGGAAGTTCTCGGAGCCTTCTCAAGCGTTAGGAACTCAATGAAAACTTTGAGATAAAGGAATATTCGAGTTTTAAGGCTTCGAGTTATCGAGATTCGACTGTAGTTGAGGCAAACTTGATTAATATATGCATAGCCTTCGCAGTGCTACCACGTTTGGCTTACCCAATTATAGTACGAATCATGAAACAAATAGTTTTAGTTGTAGCCATAGTAGCTGATGCTGCTTAACCTGATGTAGAAACACATTTCTATGAAAGTTTAGCTAGGATATGAAGTTTATACGCGTTTAGTCAAAACTTTAAAAAGTCCATTTATATATATTTGCTTCTCACTGCCTAATTTGTAGTTCCCTGTCTTTTTCACAGAGGATTTAAAAATTCCTCTTTTAATATTGGTTTTAAACTGTGGTAATACTTAAGAAGCTATCTGTAAAATGAAGGCTAGTATATCATCAGTTAGTTTTTTTTTTTTAAGTAGAGTTTTAATTTGCTACATTTCAAGAAAAACAGGCCATTGTGGTATTCATTCGTGAAATGTTTTCAAAGCCGCGGTTCTGGGGATAAGGGAGTGACAGAACCTACGTAGAAATGTAACTTAGTATTTAAAAATTCTTTTAACTTGCCATTTTTCTCTAAAACTACATGTTCATGTTAAAAATAATTACTATTAAGAAATCTTGATATTAAAATCAAACTTATCGGGAAGGGAGATTTGCCATCTTGTCATCCTTTTTTTCGCAAGTTGTTTGAAAATTTAAAATAAGTACTGAACTTTACAGTTTTAAATAGGAGAAAAAATTAATATAAAAAAATCTTTCTGTGCGTTTGTCAAGAGAATATTTGGCATTTCATTTTTCCCGTTCGGATTCCCAACACAGCGTCACACATGGTGAACAACAAAACGGCTCTAAGAGCTTTTCAATGTAGTTTCTGTTTGTTTGAAGTCAAAGAATCGGCAGACGAAGGAAATAAGCAACTGGAAGAAAAGTGCTCCACAAAATTCAGGATGAAATTCCGTGCACCAGCTTTGCAAACTTGCAGTATTTAGGATGCAGTGCGAAAACGTAATTTTCAATAACAGTGTCTAAGGAAATGAAGGGCTCTGAAATACAGGATGAGATACGAACTCGGGTAGAAAAAAAAAACCTGAAATCGAATATTTCTGAAGAAATTAGTACGTAACATAAATGATGGTAATTTGGCAGTGTCTCTTTCAGACACTATCATACATAAAAAGTACATTGATAGTTTGTTGAAAGAGTCAGTTAATATCAAAAAATATTCTACGTGTCTTTCAAGATTAGACACGGCAATGCTGTTCATGTTTGCTTAGTTCATGCTTTGACCATTAAAGCAATCTAGAAATTAAGACTTTTAAAAGCATTTTCCCTAACTCATTCGACAAAACTTCCTATCCTTCTGTTCATGAGTAGCTGACGATAAATTTCTCAATTCTGCTTCTCTTTTTTTCTTTCAACAACTAACAAAAACAATTTTGGTTTTATTATCCAATTTATGCATGATATGAACAAGTCTATAGATTTATGCGTTATGCCCTCACGTTTGGTCATTAAGTATGTGTGTTTTTAAAACACTCTCTTCATGACGTTATCATTATTAATAAACTCATTTGCCAACAATAAGTGTAAGGGCTCTGCTCCACATCAACAGAAAACGCGACCGAAACCGAAGGCAGAAACCGAAAATCCAGGTACTTTCCATAGGAACACCATTTAATCCATTTTACGTTTCTGCTTTATTTTTCTGCTTTACGTCAATGTGGAGCAGGACTCTAGTAAGTCAGCCAAGCAATACTGCAACCAGAATTTACCTTATGGGAGGAGGAATATAATAACAGCTCTTACCCGTGTATGAACTACCATATTAGGATTTAAAAACAAGTCCCAGGGCTCTTTGTGGTTGATCCATAAACCCCCTCAGCCCTCTCGCTGCTCCTCTGATGTCCTTGCAACTTTTGTGAAGTTGTTACTGATTTCTTAAGCTAGGCCAGGTATGGAAACTTTTCCTCCAAAAACTGACTCATGCCGCGAAATGAAGTGGGATCAGGAAAGTGAAAGTCATCATCCTTAGCATCTAGGACCCATAAAACAAATATGGTAACATACATCTTTCTGAGCACATGGCCTTTTTAAACATTTTAAAGCCATCTTACGGTTAGTTTATGGGTCTTCGTAGCCGAGTTGTAGAACTTGCTGGCGTGCAATACAGGAGGTAGTGGGTTTGGATCCCCACCGGTATCCTGTATGTGATTGCTCCTACAGGTGTGTAAATATTTCTTGTATTGCCCCTAATATTCTTTTTAATGCCGTACTTAAAAAAGAGCCAAGGTGCATAGCACGCTGTTTTCTCTCCTACTTACATGAGCAAATGCTTCCGATTAAAATTCAAATTACCGGTAGTTTTTTTATTTGTGTATAAATATTTTTAATGACACAAATATATTCAGTTAAAATACTTGTGATTTTGGTGATTTCGTGTTGTCCCTACATTTAAATAATGCAACGCAATATTTACAGTATTATTTTTAGTATAGCGTTTTAAATAGCGCAATAAATACAGAATAGAAGCCAAAAATGCTCGGCTCCATACGATCTTAAACTTGCTCTCAAGTTAATGGGATATATAACTGAAAAACTTTTTTCACTGCTGTATTAAGAGATATTTGATCGTATGAGCGAACACTAACATTATTTCATGAATAACAAAACAGTGTTATTTTGCATAACCACGAAAAGCATTATCAACGACAAATCATCGAAAATACTAGACACGACACATAACTATATCCTTCCAGTATATTTCTCGTTAACCACGTTACGATAAAAGTTTTAGTTATTTACAATAAGTTATGCAGTCAAGTTACTCAAGTTTTTTTTTATTTGTATAGAACATAATATCTGTATATAAAAAGTTTCAAAGTTATATGCGTGTACTCTAGAATCTATAAAGCTCATAGAACTCTAAAAGGTAAAACGAAAAATAGATAAGTTTTAAAAATATTTCCGTGGAGAATACCAAGAGAGCGCAAAAAATAAGAGTGTAGATAGAAAAGGGTATCTCGGAAAGTATTTTGAGTTATGGCTGTCGTTCCTGAAAGAAATATGAGTTTGTTTTAGATTTTTTGCAATTTTTTGTTTCAAAATGAACCTCCTCTCAGTATCAGGAGTTTCGGAGCAAAGGTTAATATTAAAAACTACGTCCGTAAGAAAAAGGAAGAACTAGATATGCTTTTCTCCTTTTTCTCTCTGACTCTTTTTTCTATTGTATAAAAAATTAAAAGAATCTGCTACTTAAGAGCTGTTTTAAGAGAAAATGAGCTTTAATCCCCAGAAAGGGGATTGCAGGATTTGAAAAAAAATGTGTTTGAATTTAAATAATAGATATGACACCACAAATATATTAACAAAATAATATTTGAATTTCTGGCAGAATATTATTTACTCTTCATATTATTTTACTTGTTTTTTTATTTCTTTTTTTCCCATGCTAAGCAAACACATAGGTTTTTCCACTTTACTGAATGAAACAACTTTTCAGAAATTAAAGAGTAAGACTTTTTTCCTGGTCTATCCGGAGCCCAATAATCCAGAATTCCAGATCAAACTTGTAGGATTTAATACATATATATACTAGCAGTACCCGCACGGCGATGCCCGTGCAATAAATGTAAAGGAAGTTAACTAAATAAAGTTTAACTCACTCTTAAGACTTTTCTTCTTTTCGTGCGTGTGTGTGTGTGTGTGTGACGAACTTATTTATTTTTAGCGAAATTTTTACGTTTTAATGGAATTTTTGACAGAACTGTAGTGCCAAGATTTTCGAAAACTCTTAACGAACACAGCAATATTGCCCTTGAAATTTAATATAATTCACCGATTTAACCGTAATTTCAATGTAAAATTGGTTGCCAAATCTAAATTTATTAATATAGGAAACCGATTGTATCAGGTAGCTCAGGCACAACCATAATTCCATCATTTTAATGTGAACATTAAAAGGAAAGAAATGTAATGTCTTGTGCACAATCTCTTTGAAGTGATTACAATCTAACAGTGACCCTCAAAAAGCAAGATTTCAGTGGCTGGGAGGTTTGGTAAATTTCCCGATTGTTTCCAAACTTTACGACTCCAAATACGAAGGGTAAATGAATAGCGGTGTTACCAAAAATGTCAGAATGGAACTATTATTGTTAAAAATTTAGTGATGGCGGCATTAAATACACGTTTTAAACACGCAATAAAATACTCTTTAGACTGCAAACAACTACTGTTCCTTCCCAGATTGTTTTCTTTTTCTTTGATTTGGAGAAAGTAGTGTTTCACTGGCTGGAAGGTTTGGTAAATATCCCTATTGTAAAAATAATAGTTCCATTCTGATATTTTCGATAACACCGAGTTTTGAGAAAGTCAACTGAATAAATTTAAATTCACTTCAACCCCCACTCTGAAGTAAAATTTTTTATCCTTTAGTTCAAATGCGCTCCATCTTTTAAATTCCACCCAAAGTCATGTTAAAGTTGAAATCAATTCGCCATATAAATCAAAAAGACAGAAAATTAAGAAAGAAATAGGAGATATTATTCATTCAAATTGAATAAATTTTCAAGGCTTAAATCTGTACGCAAATTTAAACCACAAAGTAACTTCAGGGACAAAAGAGCAGCTGATCTGGAAAATGGACCTAGTGTTTCAGTATTACGTACATATTTAAGCCTTGAAAATTGGCTAAATTTGATTAATTAATATCTCCTGTTCTAATTAACGGTCAGAAACGTGCTAATTTTTTTCTTTTTCAGAAAAAACCCTTTTCCAGCGATATATAATGTTTTGGGGTAGGGAAGGTTTTCCCCCTCAATTATGGCGGATACACCAAAAATGAGACTAATTAATTAATTTAAAAATAACTAATTCGAAATTTAAAATTTGGCCTTCGAGGTGCATTTTACTGGGATACGTTTGAATTTTTGAGCCAAGTTTCAGGTCTGTAGGTGCTGTGGGGGCTTCTGGCCAGCGGTTGCAAACAAACAAACAAACGAACACCGTCATATTTATGTTTATTGATATATATTTTTTAATTTTGCGTTCATGTAGAAAATTATTTTTATTATTATAGCAAGGATGTACCCATAAGCTCTTGAAACATTTGCTTTCTATTTTGATCTTGTTAATGATATAGCAATTGAGTGACCACGTTTTATTCATACTTCACATTTGAAGCACGAGGCAGCCGGCCAATTCTTTACTAAATTGATGTGCAAACTTGAGTATTTTTTCAACATCCTGTTAACGATACAATGTAATTTTGCTTCAAAGCATGAATTTCTATTATATAAACTCTAAAACTCTTAAGTTAAGAATTTGTTTTATTTGTTACCTTCATAATACAGGAAAATTTAAAATTTATTCATAAGCTTCATAAAGCTACCGATTTGGGAATACTGGACATACAGCTCTTCGGTGGCGCCTAATGAAAGAGCGAGTAGGAAAATTTCAGTTGGATACTGCTAGATGTCTCAAATTTTCATGGTATGTGTAAGGTGATCAACTCTCCCGCTTTGATCTTCGCTGTCCCGTTTTTAAAGAAGTTGTTCGTTGTCTCCGAACTTAGTTCCTTGACTCCGAAATGTCCCGTTTTCTAAAAGAGAGTTAACTAGAAGAGATAATGAATGTGTAGTAACGGCATTTTCAAAAAAGTAAGCGGCTCAATCAGGGACAATAAATTGAACTATTCAATGCATTTTATTATTTCTCTACTAGCGGTACCCGCACGGCTTTGCCCGTGGTATAAAATTAAAAGTTCATTTGTAAAATAATTAATATAGCAGAAAAAATGCTCTATTTTAGTTTTATTCAACTATAATTCCTTCAAAGTGATATAAAGATCTGATATGGACCCCACACTACTTAATTTTACGCGTAAATTTCTTAGTAGATGCCTTAAGTGCTAAAATAGTGCTTGGAGTGAGCAAGATAACAATTCAAACATTTGTATCCCTAGTTTGCTACGAAACAATGCAAAAAAATGTTTTACAATGATTAATCTCCTAAATATCGTCGATTTTAACATCATTCAGTGGATTTTTCGCAAAATATCGCCAACAGCGCCAAATTGAACCTAAATAAAAAAAAAAAAAAATTTCGCCAATTGGCGTCAAATACTTGGCGATCAAAAGCTTGGCGATATATCGCCAAGTGGTCGCGCTAATTCATATCACTTTTGTTAACCAATTCATATCACCTTGCATTGAAAACACTGATTTACCCGATAAATGGGGTAAAACACCCCCTTGGAACATTCGAATGCAACCCCAAGGGAGATGGACAAAAATAAGCCAAAAGAGAAAATAAGAACAATTTTGTTGATAACAGGAACCAACAGAAATCTTACCAAAGTTTAAAAGAAGAAGAAAGTTTTCTTTCCTAGCTTAAAAATCAAAACAATACATTTTCCGAAATGAAACACTTAAAAAAAACGTCTGTGCTTTAGGTACCCTTTTCTCGCTAAATGAACGATAGGCGCGCCAAGCGTGGTAACCCTAGCTATTTTGCGTTGTTGACTTTTTGAAAACGCGCCAAGCAGGGTCCCAAAGCATCTTCATCGGGAAAAAGACAGGGTTGCCAGAGAATTGGAACAAAGAAATACTACGCCTCCTCTAAAAAAAAATTACAAAATACTACTGTTTCCAAACGTTGCCAAAATCAATGTTGCTGAAATGCGAAATCTATGAAAATGAAAAAAAAAAAAAAAAAATCCGCCAAATCTTTTAATTAAGTCATTAGTGTATTGGAAACAGGGTTGCCAGAAAAATACTACCCTCGTTATTTGTGCCTAAAAAATACTACGTCTGGCCGTAGCCTACGAAGATTGACGCTGGCAACCCTGGAAAAAGAACGAAACAAAAATAAGTATGAACACGTAACCATAGTAACAACATGAAAAGTTGATTTCCGTTGATAAAATAATTCATTTTATCTCTCTTTTCAAACAAATTTTATTATAGAGCTCAACCATTTTAGAATCGTTTGGCTTGCTTTACTGAAGGTAAGCCTTGAATTTCGGGATTCTAAAAACAATTGTTACAGCTCTCCTGATGATCGTAGAAACTTCGAAAAAACTTCAATTTGTGCAGAAAATTTCAAGCTTTCGAATGACATAAGACTTGAAAATGTGTGTGAAATATTTCTTCCCTATTTTATCGAATTTCCGCTAAGAATTCGAATAGAAAAAGAACGAAATGGAATGTTCGAAAAATCGCTTCGAGGTGCAAAACTACATGCTACAAACTAATTTTGTGCCAAGTGGCATGAAAATCGACCGAACGGTTTTGGCGCTACGCGCGTAACAGACAGAAAGAAAGACAGACACACCTTCAGCTTTATTATTAGTAGAGAAGACTAATGAACTCCTAGAACGGTATTTCCACCATGAATATAAAGCAAATTTTAATTATATGGTAGCACCAAAGTAATTGTAAGAAATATACTAATACAAATGGGTACTTCCGAAAAAAAAATGAAGCTTTATTTATATTCTTGTATTCTATAAAAATTATCTGGAACTGACTTTTTTCTTTTTTTCGTTTTTCTTTTTAACCCGAAAAATTGAGTATTTTGGGGCAAGAAACATCTAGTCACCTTAGCTATGTGTCTTATGAGAAATCGAGTTTGTCAAAATGATGATTAATTGATAGTAGGTTTAGCTCTTTAGGGTTCCTCCTCCCCCCCCTCCAGGTCACCATATCTAACTCCATGTGTTTTTTCCTGCGTTCATACAAATGGATATTCTCAGGATTGCGTTAAATCCCAGTTAGACCGAATAAACTAGTTCATATCGTAATTTCGAATAGTTTTCTTTTTTTATGATTAGTTTCGCTTGATATTTTTTTCTTAATTGCAAATAATTGTTGAAACTTACTAAAATCATAATAACCATTGGGAATACACAAATTTCATTTCTGAACCGTCATTTACTCAAGTGGAAGTAATTTAATTTTATTTACCAAGATTTCACCTCTGCCGAAACTCGCAACTCTTACCTTTGAACAATCATTATGTCTCTTTCTTAAATTACATTAATTCCTTCTCCATTCATAAATCTCCGAAAACTATATCGGAAATTTTCTGTATCCGCGTTATTGCCACAACTATTCCCAAAGCAATTTCGTCCTAAGCCTGTGTCTTCGGTCTGTTTGATCAGCTAATCAAACAATGCTCTTAGTCTTTTCGCCGACCATGTGGCATTCCCGTCCTTTGCATCAATAATCAATTCCCGTGGGAAAAACAGCAATAAAGGCATCAACGGATGGATGCCTTTAGTTGATAATCCAACTCCGACGGCTGGGTTGTCTTTAAAATTATTTACCGGTGAGGGATTTGTAATTTAAGTTTTGGGTTTAGGGGAAGTACATAAATGATAGATGCCTTTTGAAAGATAATTGCTTGTTAAAATTTCGTTCTTGAAGAATGTTAGTGGCTGTAAAGAAGAAATTGATATTACAGTGAACTCCCGATTGTCATCGGAATAGGGGGGCTCGGTAACTGTGGATAAGCGAAAATCTCGGATAGTCGGAAAAATATGTAAAAACGATTCTAGTGTATATGGCACAAAAAAAATCAACACAACTATAACACACAATTAAATTAAAGTTAAAGACGATAACATTGAATGTAAAAAATATCTTTAACTGCAAAAAATGAACAATAACACACTCAACATCACCGTGTGAAAAGTGAAAACAGAAGTGTGAAAAACCGACAGATAATCTGAACCGCGAATAAACCGACCGCGGATAATCGGGAAAGAGTTTAGCGTATTTTTCTCCTTTAAATTGCATGAATTTGTGAATAGCTTTTTATTTTTTTTAAGACTTGCCTTTTTTGGGTAAAAATAATGCTCAAATGATATCTGTTTTGTTTTTACTTTCTTCTATATCTATTATATAGAAGAAAGTATTGGTTTCGTGAAAATTTTCGACTGTCGAATTTTGACGGATTTGCACGTTTTGAGGTGCGCTGAGTCCATTTCGACCATTTTTGGAAAATGTCTGTCTGTGTGTGTGTCTGTCTGTGTGTCTGTCTGTGTGTGAGTCTGTATGTGTGTGACCAGTTTTTGTGGCCGCGCTGGAGCAAAAACTACTGCATGAAATCGAACAAAAAATTTTTCACATATGTACCACCATGTGAACTGGTGCACCTGACTTTGTTTAGCGAATTCCTCCAAGGGGGGTGGAGCAATCGCACGTGTTCTGCGCGTGGGTGATTGCTATATCTCAGGAAGTAACCGCGGAATCAAACGAAAATTGGTCCATAGGTAGACCCTACCGAGTACAGGTGCTGATTCAATTTGCGTGTCAATATCTCGAAGGAGGGTGGAGCAATTGCACGTGTTCTGCGCGGGGGTGATTGCTATATCTCAGGAAGTAACAAGCGGAATCAAACGAAAATTGGTCCATAGGTAGACCCTATAAAGTACAGGTGCTGACTCAATTTGTGTGTCAGTATCTTGAAGGGGGGTGGAGAAATCGCACGTGCTCTGCGCGGGGGTGATTGCTATATCTCAGGAAGTAACAGGCGGAATCAAACGAAAATTGGTCCATAGGTAGACCCTATTGAGTAGAATCGCTGATTCAATTTGTGTGTCAATATCTCAAAGGGGGGTGGAGCAATCAAAAGTGCTTATTTTGTCATTGCACCTACTGTATCTCGAGAAATATTGCTGAGATTTGAATGAAATTTGGAATAACACTAACCCAATAAGGAAGCAAGCATCGATTAAATTTTGGCGCCAATCGCCCCAGGGGGAGGGTGGGGTGATTTTTGCGCTTAGTCAACAATGCGAAAAATCAATTCGTTAAAAAATCGCTTTCACGCTATTTAATTATCAAAACAGCTGAAAACTTTCAATGATTTGAAATTTTTAACTGTTGCCAATTTCTTTTTACTAACAAATAAAATGTTTGCAATTAATCTAAACAAGGCTTTTGCAATGATTTCCAATTTCGCTCATTGATTCTGCATTTGCAGAGTTATTACGATAATTGGGAAATTGGAGCTGTTTCCAATTATTCGGGCGAGTACGTATTTTATTTTGTAACTGGAATTCATAAGATAGATATAGAAGAAAGTTTCGTGACGGCCACGACAGCTAGTTTGAGTAAGGAAAGCCTTTTTACATCCACACCCACGACTACATCCCTTCACTACTGGCGAACTTCGTTAGTTCAAGCACGCTTAAAACCAATTGCTGCTGAAACGAATTACATGTCCAATCCTTGACCTCCTGTCTGTTTATTTCATTTTGCTGCTTATTTCCTTTCACTGCTTATTTCCTTTCGAACTATGGTTAAGAAGAATATGTTTTTAAGATATCTTGAAGCTCGTTTTAGCGAGGTTTGAATTTACTAATTTTGATAAAATTATTATTTTTGATATTGAAAGTTGTTGTTCAAAGTACTGGTGAAATGTGTGTGCGAAGGAGACTTAGTGATAAGTGAAGGGTGTTCACTCAACAAGTACAATGGACCCCGCCCCCCCTCTTCAAGTTCCAAGAAAACGCCTCAAGAGCGAGAGATCCCCGAAAACAGAAGCAATACCCCTCAAACAACCCATCTAAAAAACTTTCATGGCACAGTTTGCACCATACACACCCCACCCCCTAGTTGTGCAACCCTGTCTAGCAAAATAATACTTTTCCTGTTTTGAATTGTATTTTCTTGATAACAGATTCTTAGAAACCTATTTTTCCTGAATCTCTTCTTAAAAACCCATTAACTCCTTGCGTAATTCATGTTATGGCTCGAATATGTTTTCATTAGCCTCATTGGAGACAGTAGAGACGAATAATAAAGATAAGTCTCCCAAAGTAAACATATTCTTCTTACTTTGATGCAAAATACCTCCGCCAACATTTCTCGCTTCTTTTTTGACATGATACAAATGAAACTGGGAATTACGATTCGAGAAAGAAGTTCTCCAGACCTCTTCCTTATTTTAGCAGAGTTCCAATGGTGTGGATTCGCTTGGGTAGACACACGAGTATTAAAACGAATCTCGAAAATTAGATTCTAAAGTATTTCTGTGGTGCAATTTATTTTAAACTTTCTTTTGGAAGCGTTGAAATAGATAAACAGAGCGCGGAGTTTAATCATTTCATGTGGTAATATTTCTTATTCTGACCTTTTTCGAAATGTAGGTTCACGGATGAAAAATTTTGATAAATGCACTAGTGTCCAAATAGTTAAATTTATCCGCCTTCTGTAAAAATAGGAAAAGAGGCATAATTATTTTAAGTTTTTTTTGTGCAATTCTATTTAAATTATTCGTATCGGTAACATTGTTAGTGAAAATATCTTTATCATATTTTCCCATGTTTATTTTTGTCACTCAACTATTATTATACAATCACTCTCTTTATACTGTCATTCTTTAATTATAACTGAAAATCAAAATACAACTAAGGGTCATTCCATGGTGACTGACGTAACATGCCATAGCTGATTTTGTAATTATTTTTACTTGTAACTTAAAGGATAAAGAATATTTTTTAGTTATGCTGGTGGATTCACAATGTATATCACATGGATATCTATGTATCATTTCTGCTAAGAATTTAAAACAAAATTACTGACAGTAGATATTTTTTCAACCAAAATAGCAGCGTGACTAACGTAA
>JAXGGA010013731.1:0-34272 GCA_038373865.1 Uloborus plumipes
ATCCACAGTCAGCAATGACGGTCCTAGTATTGACACAGCAAGTGCAACAAGCATGGAACTCCATACCACAAAGAGACATTCGGCACCTGTATGACATAATGCATGCACGCTTGCCTTCAAAATTCTGGAGGTTACACCCTCTATTAACATAATTTCACATTTGCACAGCATTTTCTTGAGCTTAAATTAGCCAGTGATCTTGTACATTTAATCAATTAAACATGTTAACTAGACAATTGCATTACCCAAATTTCATTACTCTAGGGCAATTTTTTCTTGGTGTTGGGATTTTTTTTTCCGCCAATGTACATCCATTTTTATATTCTGTCGGCCCCGCTTAAACGAATACTGTCGGTTCCAAGAAATATTATTCGATTAACCGGGGTATTCGATTAAGAGCCGTTTTTTTTAAGAATCAGGCAGTCAAAAAAAAATCGACATTTTTGATTTTGCTGAAAATTTCAGAATATGATCTTTACTTAAAATTATTAAGCACATGTTTTTTTATTTTTGCAAAAAAAAAAAAATTATTTCTTTTCGTTTTGAGAGGTCAAAGTTGGACTTTGCTCTTTTTTTCAGTAAAAACATGCCAACTTAGATAGGCCAATACTTTTTGCTTTAGGACTGGACTGAACCGTGGAACTGACAATTATTTTGTGTTCTACCATATCCCCACTAATTGTAAGTAAATAAATATTTGTGGACGAGTCTTGGCGCAAAGGTCAGAGGTCACTCAAAGTTGTACGAAAAATTGTTTTTTAATGCAACTTTGACCGACCAAATTTTCTTGTGGCAACAGCGAACCACTGAAGTGTATATATCAGTAAATACCCACTAAAGAGTAGTATCCAAAAACATAAAAATATGTGCTGTTGCTATTTTGCACATTGAAATATTTGACTCTGAAATTGCAGAAATCGCAAAATTACATGACTTTGAGGGTCATTATCTTCTTGCACCACGAGTGACCAGATATAAAACTAGCTGCAATAGAAGCCTTTTTTGTCCCAAAAACACAATCAGTTAACAAACCTATGGCTGCTCTTTCAGTTTTTGCATAATTCGGCTCTAAACTTTGCAAAATGAGTGTTTTTCGGCGTTAGAGAAAAAAGACCAATTACTTGTTTTAAAATATGTATTGCTATTATTTGTTGCACTATTATATCACAATTTCCTAACTAGCTGAAATGGCATCTAACGATGCTTATACAGTTGAAACCAACTTGTAAATTAATTCCTGAAAATACTCAGTATACGTCAAGAACTATATTTTTTTATTTGTCCAGGCGACGTTATTTGTTACTTCTCTCTTTATTCCGTTCGGCTCCAACATGGTGAGCAATTTCTGTATTTCTTGTCGTTCTAGTTGCTGTAAAACAGGAAAGCAGTGTATCTTAAGTCTGATATAAAGTAATACATCCTGTCATATCAAGTTTATAATCTAAAAGAATATTTTGAAATGGATAAAAGACACAATCTAAGTTAAAATCGTCCTGTAGCAAATCTGCCATTTTAGCAACTGAACCTAAAAACCTTATAAAGAGAACCAAGAATCTAAATGTGTTTCAAAAAGGTTGGGATCTTCCCAACAGAAAAAAAGACACATTTTTCTTATAAACAAAAGATATATGTCTATAATATTTTCATGAAAGGAGAAGAAACTGGTATAAAATCATTACCAGAAAACACATCCAAAGAAATGAGAAAACAAATAGGTCATAATGGGGAAAAATATTTCAACCTTCTGAATATGTGACTTCTTCACAAATCAGAATTCTCTTTAGCAGACTGTCACTTCTTAAAAATCTTAGTACATTAAAGCATCCCGGTGCAGGTCTGGAAATTTTTGATGACATTCACGACATCCAGAAAGAGGGCACAGCTGAACAAGTAATTTTTTTTTCAGATTATGTCTTTCATCCATTTCAAAATATTCTTTTAGTATTATAAACTTGATATGACTATGTTGAACTTGATACTATTTATATCAGACTTAAGATATACTGCTTTCTTGTTTTACAGCAACTAGAATGACAAGAAGTACATAAATTGCTTACCATGTTGGAGCTGAACGGAATAAAGAGATAAGTAACAAATAACGTCGCTTGGACAAATAAAAAAATATAGTTTTTGACGTATACTGAGTATTTTCGGGAATTCATTTACAAGTTGGTTTCAACTGTTTAACCATCTTTAGATGCCATTTCAGCTAGTTATGAAATTGTGATATAATAGTGCTATAAATAATAGCAAAACATATTTTAAAACAGGTAATTGGTCTTTTTTCTCTAACGCCGAAAAACACTCATTTTGCAAAGTTTTGAGCCAAATTATGCAAAAACCGAAAGAGCAGCCACAGGTTTGTTAACTGATTGTGTTTCTGGAACAAGAAAGGCTTCTACTCCAGCTAGTTTTATATCTGGTCACTCGTGGTGCAAGAAGATAATGACCCTCAAAGTCATGTAATTTTGCGATTTCTGCAATTTCAGAGTCAAATATTTCAATGAGCAAAATAGAAACAACACATATTTTTATGTTTTTGGACACTACTCTTTAGTGGTATTTACTGATATATACACTTCAGTGGTTCGCTGTTTCCACAAGAAAATTTGGTCGGTCAAAGTTGCATTAAAAAACTATTTTTCGTACAACTTTGAGTGACCTCTGACCTTCGCGCCAAGACTCATCCACAAATATTTATGTACTTACAATTAGTGGGGATATAGTAGAACACAAAATAATTGTCAGTTCCACGGTTCAGTCCTAAAGCAAAAAGTATTGGCCTATCTAAGTTGGCATGTTTTTACTGAAAAAAAGACCAAAGTCCAACTTTGACCTCTCAAAACGGAAAGAAATAAATTTTTTTTTGCAAAAATAAAAAAACATGTGTTTAATAATTTTAAGTAAAGATCATGTTCTGAAATTTTCAGCAAAATCAAAAATGTCGATTTTTTTGACTGCCTGATTCTTATAAAAAACAGCTCTTAAGCGGGGCTCTGTAACATTAGTCTATGGCTTTGGTTCCGAGATATTTTATTCGCATAAGCGTGGTATTCGTTTATCCGTTACCCGATTAAGCGGGGATGGCAGTATATAGATTAAAGAAGTTAAAGATAAAAATGCATGCTGTGAGCTAAAAGATGTAATATGTTACAGAGCAGAGGTGAAAGCTTTTTGTTGTTTTACAGATTTTGGATTGGAGGTTTAAAAAAAAAACCTCCAATTGAAATAAGACAGAGCAAGATAAGAGTTAAAAATTCATAAATAATCAATAAGTGGGTTGATTCTGGGACGTTGAGAATTCTTTTCTTATTAATTTGTGTTTTATGGTCACATTTAAGAGAGATTGTTACTTTTTATCTATTCATAGAAACAAGGGAAATTTCTCATGAATCAAAAATCACAACTCTTCTGGGAGATTTCTCATTTTTTTGTTTCAAAGAAAATTTCTCGCATTAAGTTTTTAATTTTTAAGTACTAAGTGTTGTATTCAACCCTTTTACTCACTTAAAAACGAAATCCCCCCCCCCCCCCCGCCTTTATTTGAATGATTTTTCATCTGGAGATTTTTTGCCTCTTTCATTCTCTGTATTCCAGACAGGCTTGGAGTGATCGCCATTTACATAACCTTAACCCGCATAATTGAATACCGTATATACTCGCGTATAGGTCGATCTCGCGTATAAGTCGAACCCCCCTTCTTTTTGAAGGAAAATCGGGAAAAATCGAAAACCCGCGTATAGGTCGAGACCGCACTTTCTGAAACGATCGGGAACGTTTTGCCGCGATTTTTGAATATAAACGTTTTGAAAAGAAGGAGAATGAAATGCACTGAACAGTTTTGTGTTAAAAATATCATGATTGTTATTCTTTTTCACAAAAAAATTTCATTTTTCCGATCGCGATTTTCGTAAATCGGGATCGACCCGGGAATGTTTTACCGCGATTTTTGAATATAAACGTTTTAAAAAGAAGGAAAAAGAAATGCAGTGAGCATTCTTGTGTTGAAAATAGCACGATTGTTATTCTTTTTCACAAAAAGGGTTAATTTCTGCGATCGCCGATTTTTGTAAAGGGTTCGATTTTACAATCGTGGTTTTTGTAAGGGTTCGATTTTGGGGTTACAATTTTTGCTATCTGTTGCTTTTATTTTGCATTATTACCAATAAAATTTTGCGATGTATCCGTATTACATTCCGTTTCAAAAAGATACACACCATCAATCGGAAAATTCGCGAATACGGCAATTCTCGCAATTTTCGCGCCGTCGGTCGTTTATTGTAATTATTTATTCTTTATTTTACAATTAAACCATGCAAAAATACAGTAGAATGTATGAGTATTTATTTCTTTAGCCCCTTTTTTAAATAGTTAGACTGAATCGGAAAAATCTCGTTTTTGAGTGTTTTTTTTTCCAAAAGTTTTCCGGGAAAAAGTTTCGGAAATTCTGCCCCACGTATAAGTCGACCCCCTAACTTTCAACTTCATTTTTTGGACTAAATTTCTTGACTTATACGCGAGTATATACGGTACATTTTTTTGTAATCGTAATCATAACCCTACCAAAATGCATAAAATGCAAATTGCATTCTGAAATTGTTAATGCATTCTAAACATTACTTTGAAAATCTGTGAAATGATCTCTACAATGCCAAAACCTGCATAATGTAAAAGCTCTTGTCCCAAGGTGTGTGTTATAATGGTCTTCTACTGTATTACAATGCTTTTTCCAAATTTGTCGAAGAAGTTTTTTAGGAGGTCACAGTGACCTCTCTTCAGGGCTCCCTTGATTCTATTAAATGTAAAAGTAGGTGTACAATGGTTGAATAGAGAATGATATTAAAATGATTCTTGAAAAACCCAGGGTTTTCCACCAAAAACCCAGATGGGCTGGTCTTTTTTTAAAAAAACCCGAGTTTTTTCAAACCCAGCCTAAAAGGCAATCGATTGTTTCAAGAAACAATTGAGACATGCTCCTCTTGCTTAGAAGGACAGTTCATATTGGCTTTGCATCACTGTTATCTATCATACAGGTTCCAAAATTTTGCGCAGTCTCACATTCTGTGGTAACTGATTATCTTTAATTTCTCTCCTGCAGTGTCTTTCAGCCAACGACATGTTGGAGTTGGTCCCCGAATCGACGAAGAGCGTGGGAGAAGCGTTGGCCAGGCTCTGCCCTCTGCTTCTGCTGCAGCTCCACAACAGTGCCTGCATCTCCTCCGAGAGTGAAGTTCCTTCCGCCGATCTGAGGCCTTCCTACGCAGCTGGTGAGTCAGACCGAGCTTGCATGTTGTAAATGCTTTTGAAGTTAAGTACTATTTAATGTTTAGTGGGCAGCATCAGCTGATTTGTCTTTGGAAGTTGTGTTAAGCCAAAGAAGCAAAGTGATATAAAGTTAACAATATAGAACTTCACAAAAAGCTGTTAACCCTTTATGCCCGATGGGACTCAGAAGTCCCGCTTATAATAATTTAGTATTATGAATCCTAAATATCTGAAATCGTGCTTTTACTTGAAAGTACTACTTCTTGTACTTTGCTGAGGGGCCGGCAGATGGTACCTGCGGTCAGAAATAGTTTTCTTAGACCCCCGAGGGGGTCTCCTAAGACCCACGAGATTTTCAAAGAAAATTTTCTCGGTATATAGGTTGTTTAATGTATTTCAACTAAAAAATCCAGAAAATATACAAAAATTCATTGTTAAATTAATTTAGGACATATAGGGTAAAGGAGTTTCTTTTCTTGTCTATTCCCTAAAGAATATTGAATCTTCAAAAATGCCATAAAAAGTTTATATACCTGTGTGACCCCAATATAGAATTTTCAAAATGCAGTCATTAATGGTTTCTATACTTGTAAGGTGCCAAGATAAAGTTACTCATCCACCATTTTCGTTCATTCTGAATTGCAATGGTAGCATTCAGCTAATATGGATCATTATGACAGTACCAATTAGTAAAATTTACTACATTTGAAGTTCATAAATGTAAAAAAATATATATTGTTTAATATTGTTAAGACTTTTCTACACTTTCTTTGGCATTGCAGTTAAAAAATGAAAAAATAAATTTTGAAAGGAAAATTAAAGCTTTTCTTGTGTCCAAATATATTTGACTAAAGACGATTGAATACTTAGTTTTAAATTTTTTTTTTTGTTCATTGATAAACCTGACCATAGACTTATTGTGCAAGTGTTATATTTATGATCCTTTTCATAATTTTAATTTAAACTCTGGTTTCCTCAACAGTTTGGGGCTACGGCCTTCTTTTTGTAACAATCATCAGTTGCTGTTCCTTGTGTGGTGTGATTGTCCTGCCATTGTTGAGCAAATATGTTTACCAGATTGTCCTGATGCTTTTTGAAGGACTTGCAGTTGGCAGCCTGGTGGGGAGTTCCCTTTTCCACTTAATCCCCCAGGTAAGAAAAATCTAATTTTATGTGCATACTAGCTTAATACCCGGCGTTGCCCGCTGCTTATTAATACAACATAGCATTCAGGGAAAAAAGTTTGAAAGAGTTCTATTCATATGGGTATAAAATAATTTGCATCAATCTGTCTCTTAGATACAAACTTTGAAAAAAACTAAAATATTACTGAAAGTTAAACGTTTACAGAAAAATAGTCTTATCAAAAGGTGAAAATTAAAGATAAATGTTATCTGTTCCTTGCTGCGTCCACTGGCATGAAATATATGCACATGGAAGTGAAAAAATTGCATCAATTTCACCCGCTAAATTTAAAATATTAACTTTTCTCTATTAATTGTTCCCACCTACAAAGTAAAAATTATTATAACTCAGAAATAAATCTATTTCTCGTTCTGAAGGCTTATCTCCATTACAGACGCAACTGTCGTCGCATTGCAAATTTGAAATTCAAATCCGTGGTTCTTTTTATAAAGTCCACATGAATTATGATTGTTTTTCACTTATTTCAATGCTAAAAGGAAATAGGTGAGCCTTAAATTGAAAATTCATTACTTTAATCGTAATCATTGTTGGAAAATACTCATATTTAAAAATCTTAAATTTCATCAATTTGAATGCTAAAAGGCCTATCTCGATTACAATATAAATAGGCTAGATTCCTATAAAAGGGTCATTTTTAGATAAAAAAATTCAAATTTGAGCTTTTAGATTTTTTAAAATTTCAAGATCCCGCCTATGAGAATTCTAGGGCATCAAGGAACCTCTGTGTCAAGTTTGATGAAAATCTGACGCAAACTGTGGATTTGTATAGAGAACAAGTATATATACATACACTCATTTTTATAGATATAGATTTCTGTGCGGTTGATATTGTTCAGCAATCATTCTATGTATTGTCACCTTGAAGCAACAGTAGGGATATCTTACTGTTATTCCTGAGATTAGGCATGTTATTGTTGCTCAGAGGTGATATATGCTAGATACGTTAAGCCTAATGTATCTGGTATTCATGTAACATATATGATATTTAAGTCTAACTGCTAATTAATTTTTTTACTATTATTCAATGACAGAATTTTTGAGGTGTATTTATGGATTTGTCAATTTCTTGAACATTACAGCTTTAGAAATGAAATTGTCTTTTCAGACGTTCAAACTTCTAGGTCAAGACAAAGAACACAATTATTTATGGAGGTCCTTACTCATTTTTGGAGGCATCTACCTATTTTATGTGAGTGAGAGGCTTATGAAGATGGTTATGGATATACGAAAGGTAAGTAACGATGAATGTTTTAAAATGTAACTCACAATAGAAATTTTGAAGTTGTTATTTAAATTGATACTTTGAAATATTATTGTTCACTAAATGAGGAGGATATTTTCACAAAACTTAATTGATATTCTCTATTAAATTTTATTTAAGTTTTTAAGACATTTTCTATTTTTTTTTTTTATTAACATGTATTATAAGCATTGTTTAAACTTTTTCTAGAAACGAAAAATGAAAAGAGCAGGTTATGCATTGGGCGAAAATTCCACAGAATTCCTGAAGCCGCCGTCAAACTTGCAGTCTCCTAGCAGTGAGCATAATTCTCTATGCGTAAATAACTGTGATAAAGAAAAGGTGGCCAATGGCTCTGCACCGCTTCCCAACTCAGATGCAAATCACCATCAGCACAACTACAAGATGATCGCGGAGGACAATGGCCATTCTAAGGGAGTCAAGTCCTATCCAGTTGATATGGAGGTATGATAGGTTGGATTTCTGTAACACCTAGCCTAAGAGATAAGAAATATAGTAAAACATTATTACGCACCATCATGCAATTTAAATTACAGATATACAGTAAACTCTCGGTTATCCGCAAGTGGATTATCTGGAAGGGGGGAATTATTCGAGAGGACTTTGTGAAAAAAAAATTCTTAGTTAACCCTTTTTAAGGCGGTGGTAAATATCTTACCACCACGCTAGAACTTAAAACGCATTTAAGCTTTATGTGCAACATGTAATTTTCTACTGTGCGCTGCTTTATGTTTCATAATGTTCCATCAGAAAAACTGAAAATATTTTTGGCAATTTGCGTTGGATTTAGTGTTTCTATAACTCATTTCATATGTAATAAATATTATTTTCCCTTTTTGAAATAACTAATAATGAATAGCTTTACAAAAATGCACATTTACTTGTGAAATTATTTGTATTGTGAAATTATGTGTAATTTTTTCAAATAAATAAGTCGGTGAAAGTATTTGCTTGTATTCGGTGGTGGCTAATATGTTACCACCCCTGTTAAAAACAATACCCATAACAACAAAATTGAAAAAAAATTCTTTTTTGGCTCATAAATAAGCTCTATTTCTCTAATTATTTTGCAAAATGTTAACTTTTGAAGAAAACGACTTGTGCCTTTTAAAGGGTTAACTTTATTCTTGTAGAGCATGGCTGCCACACTTCCGTCTGGAGGATGGAATTCCGTATTTTGTAAAATTTCGTTTCATTTAGGAATTTGTTTTGTGAAAAAATGAAATGAAGCTTTAAAAACTATCTCATTCAGATTTTTCAAAAATAAAAAAAAAAAAGAACATTAAGCAACTGCTTAATCCCTTTCTCTCTGGTTACACCTTGAAGACTAGTAATTGATTAAATTATTTCAATCATAGTTATGTTGTAGGAATCCAGAAAAATGTGTCAAAGCTGTTTTTTCCATTGTATCTTATAACCAAGAATCTCTTACTTGAAATAATTTTTATTGTCAAGAATCTTTTAAACTTGAACTATAAAATTGGAAGCTTTTTTTCTTCATTAATAAATATAATAAGCTGTTTTCTTATCGCGTTTTCTTTCATAAAATATTTTTGAAAAAACTATTCTGAAAGTTTAGATTTTACTTAATTTTGCAATTTGGTTTTGTTGTATAGTTAATTACAACATAAAAAAGCAACATATTTGTGCATATAACATCAGACATATTATGCGCTAACATGTTTGTGTAGCGAAATGACGCCAAGTGCTTTTCAGTCCTGGTAATTTTTTAGAGTGGAACCCATGTTGTAGAGCAAAAATTTTGTTACAAGAAACAAACACAATTAACTGATTTTTTTTGAAAAAGTACGAATTTAAATTTTGTTTTTTCTTAACATTTTTTACCCATGAGTGCGGTGTACTTCATCCAATAAATTATTTTACTTGGGCTTCATCGTACGTACCACTTCTTTACGGATTTGATATATTTGAGAACCTCAAATGTAAATATTTTTTTATGCTGTACCGATCGCCACTGTTTGTACATATCACGTTTTAAGTGTAATGCAATTATTTTTAAGCAAAAGAGTTTTTATCTTCTTTACCCCTTGCTTTTTTTTTGGATTATCTATGATTTTCATTATCCGCGATACTAATGCCACCCAATTCCGTCTATAATCGAGAGTGTACTGTATATATTAAAATAACAAATGGTTATAAGGAATGCAACAGATATAAAGGTTGAAGATGTTAGAATGCAAAGGGTGTGAGCTTGTGGATAAAAAAACTTATGAAAGCCAGATTCAAAAGGTTTTTTTTTTCATCCTTGAGCTTGCATATTTTACATTTACATTTACAAATGGATTCCTTGCAGTTTCAAGCTAGAAATGGAACAAAGCTTCGGCTAAGCCAAAGCTTCGTCCTGATCGAACCATGAGGCGTGATTCGGCCACTTCAGCCTATAATAGTTTGTGTTGTGAATGTTTAGTTTACAATTTTAATTGTATAAAATGTTGTACCATAAGTAAAACTCTATTGTACCACATCATAAAACATAGTTCTTAATTATATTTTTTAAACAGTTTGTGTGTACCGCCATAACTCTCCGATAACTCTCTGATAATAGGCAGTACATTTTTTGTACTTACAAGTTGCTGGGAAATAAATAAGTTACATTATATTTATTTAGTAACTAAATTTTAGTTAATAATTATGTGAATGTTTATAGTCGCTTTACAATTGGAGCTATTTAAGTAGATTGCAATCTTTATACGTTTCCAGCTTAGAAACTTGCGAAGAAAAAAAAAAGCTGTATATATAGTGTCAGTTTTTTAACATCTGCTAGGACAGATGTGCCAGTGATGATCAGAGCACCCTTTAGAATTTTTATTTAATGATTATAGGTATAAAATTTCATTAAAAAGTATATTAATATGGGGACAAATTTAAACCCATTTTGTAGTCATTGATCAAAGTTATCAATAATAATCCAAGGTTATAAAATTTTAAGAGGTTCATCAAAAGTGAATAAAAGCTGAATTTTTTGCTATTTAATTTTTATGAACCTAAACATGAAGATAGTGCCCATTCCTTGCATATTCACTTTTGATCTAAATTCTAAATATGATATTTATTCTCTGGATAATTGAAGTCCTTTACAAAATTAACATTGATGTAAGACTGTAAAAAAAAGTGAAAGATATAAAGTTTTGACTTCATTTTACTCTAAAGAAATGTATTAAATGTTTCATAAAATATGCCAGGAAATAATGGTTATACATTACTCTCACAAATTCACTCTTACTTCAAACATTTTAACCTAAAAATATTAAGGTGTCTATTAGAATATTAAGATATAAGATAAATTGTTACTAATTTAGTAGACATAATATAAATCGTAACATGAACTTATCTGCAAAGCATTTTTTGCATATTCCAAAAAAATGCATTATATTACTTATTTGCAACAATTTAATTAGAAAGTTATTTTCTGGTACTACTAGCAGGGGAAAAATAAGTAATTTAATGAGCGAAATTATTAATTAAAAGAGGAGACCGTAAGTTAACAATTGTATTCTTGATTTTAAAAGCAAAATACTACAGAAAAAAAACATTTGTTTGGTGGATTTTTTTTCATTTTAATGTAACTATTAGGGCCATGCTCCACATCGACGTAAAGCAGAAAAATTAGGCAGAAGCGTAAAATTTATTCAATGGTGTTCCTATGGAAAGTACCCGGATTTTCGGTTTCTGCCTTCAGTTTCGGTCGCGTTTTACGCTGATGTGGAGCATGGCCCTTAGTCTTATTTAATGGATAGCTTTATTTAAAAACCAAACATGAAATTTAAAATTTCAACAATATGGACTTTGGTAACTTTTGATGAGCAAATAAACACTTAGTTGTTTTTCCCAGTTTGGCAAAATAGTTAGAAAACAAGCTGTTACATAGATATAATGGATAAGTGAAACACACTTATCACAGTTATCCAGGCTTTTGTTAGCTTTTGTGATTAAAACAAAAGTAAAATTTTTCTACCCAAATCAAACCTCTCAGCTCTGTACAATAACATATGCATAATCATAAATTCAAAAAGATTTATCTATTACCATTTTTAAACAACAAATCAAAAATCAGAAATGAAACGCAATTCTTGTCATTTTAATCTAGGTTAAACGTCAGTCAGCAATCTTGCTTGCTAAAAAATTTTTTTTTGTCTGATGTCAGAATTATAAACTTGTGTAATTCTGACATGTGATTTTTCAGTATTTTTACTGAATTCAGTATTTTTTTAACTGGCAAAATACTGAGTGTAGAACAAAAAGAATGAGCATCACAAGTTAAATTCAACATCTACCAATTAATTTCATGCATCAAATTAAAATAGTTGGCTATATAGAACCAAAAGCCCATGTTTGAACTTGCAGGTATTATATAATAATACTTTTGTATTGGCTCACACAGCAATGTAATTTCAGTATTTTTTATCCTATTTGGGTCACATGTCTGGCAATTTCCAAAGATTAATGTGTAATTTTCTCCTCAGATTGCCAATAACCATCATGTACACCATCATGAACATACTGTCCATTTCGAGAAGGGACAATCAACAGTTGGCCCTTCTCACACAGCGATGTAATTTCAGTATTTTTTTATCCTATTTGGGTCACAGGTCTGGCAATTTCCAAAGATTAATGTGTGTTTTTCTCCTCAGATTGCCAATAACCATCATGTACACCATCATGAACATACTGTCCATTTCGAGAAGGGACAATCAACAGTCGGGACGGTGGCCTGGATGATCATCTTTGGAGATGGACTGCACAACTTCATTGACGGCCTGTCCATCGGTGCTGCTTTCTCGGAGAGCATACTTGCTGGAGTCAGTATCTCTGTTGCAGTCATTTGCGAAGAATTTCCTCATGAGTTAGGTTAGTGTGTGATCTTTTTCCCAGTGCTTGTTTTAGATTTTAGCTCAATAATTCAAGATCTGAAACTAAAATATCAACTTCTTAATTGCATAATGAAGTAATATGAAAGGCCTCACTTTAAATTATCTAATTCACTGACCATTTATATGCAATTCTCTGTAAGCCACTCATAGCAGCTCACTAATATTACACAATAAAGGTATCAAATTTTTAAAATAGCTAGTATAATTTTTATCGTTGATCAATGGAGCTACTTATTTTTTGACAGGAATCAAGTATATGTCTAGGTTCTTAGTTAAAATGTTGCTAGATAGGTGGAGTCACAAACTAAACATATTTTACCATTTTACTTTGCCCCACATTGTCCTATGTTAAAAATAAAATTATAAATAGCAGTTTTCCTTCTACATTTTGAATTTCAAAAGTTTTTATTTTTTTTTTAAAAACTTATATGTTAATTCTTCCTTTTTTCCTGTATTTATGGTATAATATTTGCAGGGTTTGGATAAAACTTGTAAATTTTGGAATTGTCTTAATACTTGACTGACAATGAATACCAGCTAAAAAACTCCAGAGTTTAACCGGATGCAATTTCCTTTTCCAGGTGATTTTGCTGTACTGCTGAGTGCAGGGATGAGTATGCGGCAGGCTCTGCTCTACAACTTCCTGTCTGCCATCACATGCTACTTGGGGCTTGTGGTGGGGATCCTTCTCGGGGATCTGGCAGAGGGAGCACCCTACATCTTTGCACTGGCCGCGGGGATGTTCCTCTACATATCTCTTGTCGATATGGTGAGTTTTTGGTGCTGGTTGTTTATCCAGAAGCATGTTAGAAATCCAAATAAATTGGGATCATATTAAGTTATACCTTATTAAAAGCAGTTTACTTTGTGCGCAAATGAGTAAAAACCAAAAAGCAACATCTAAAAGCACAAATAGGTCCAGTTAAAATTGGCGAACATGTTTCAAAGGCAAAAAGCCTCCTTCTTCAGTACCAAGCAAGAAATGGAAAGAACCAAATTAAGTTATACCTTGTGTAACGAGAGGAGGTGGCTCAAAGTAAAATTAATTTAACCTTCTCTGCACTTTCCCCCTGATGATTGTCATAGTTACGGTGCTATGGACTTTTTCCCCACTTAGTTCTTGCAGCAATGGTTAAATGCAAACGGTTAAATTGCTTTATACGTAAACTATTATTCTATCGAAAAATCAACGTTAATAAAGCACAACTTTTTCTGAGAATTTTTTGCTGTATTAATGTATGACTAGATTTGCTAGAAAATGTTGAGAAACAACTGAGACATGAGGATAGAAATAAAAGCGTAAGCCTGATTCGATAAACATAAAATAAATGAAATGCCTCAACAGTAGTGCATAAAAAAAAGAGTGGAGCTGCTTTCTTTCGTACGGTTTCCATGGAGACGACGCAAAATTTCTAAACTTGATACGCCTATTTTAAAGTAACCGAGTATAACTTACTGGCGAACAACTTAAAATATCTAGTGCGGGCCCTGTGAGAATATAATTTGTTGTATGATAAGAGATAATGCATGTGTGTTTGTTTCAGGGTTGGGGGTTTGGACGTCCAAAACTGGTTTTGGACAGGACAGGTGGGTTTTACTGTCCAAAACTGTCGAAAACTGTCCAAAAGTGTCTTAAACTGTATAAAGCATGGCAAAAGGGTTTTAAGCTGACTAATTTCTATTAGCTGTAATATTGATAATGCATACATCTTAGTTTCTTAGTGTTAATTA
Organism: Uloborus plumipes; assembly: GCA_038373865.1. Taxonomy (NCBI): domain Eukaryota; kingdom Metazoa; phylum Arthropoda; class Arachnida; order Araneae; family Uloboridae; genus Uloborus; species Uloborus plumipes. The sequence continues at coordinate 14,356 of JAXGGA010013731.1, forward strand.
GTTGTAATTAATTAAAATTTGACAATTTTAATTATATTAGTAATTTTAATATACGTTAAAAAATGAACAATTTACTCATAACTCCACTGCATAAAAATTTCATAAAATAGGAATTGGTAGTACTGTCAAAAAAAAGTCTTGAAGCAGATAATTTCAGCTCCATTTGTAAATCAAAATGAGTAAAACTGAAGTCTTTTGTGGTTTCTTTACAATAATATTTTCAATAATGTTCAAATAATTTTTTTAACCTTAGATTGAAGAATAATAAACTGATGATAAAATGTTTTTCACGACTCAAGAAAATTTTTCTATTTTTGATTTTTGTTTTTAATACTGTATTTTGTTTCTAACAATATATACATGGAGGGCTCGAGCGTAAATAGTGGTATCTGACAAATTCGAAAAGACGTATTGTTTCAAATTAAAGAAACAAAAGTCACTTGTAAAAATGTAATTAAATATACCTGAGACACACAGCACTTAATCAATATACCGACTTCATTTTTTAAATAGAAAAAACTTGCTACAGTAATGTCTCGAAGCAATAAATCCATATTTAAAAGAAAAAGTTTTGATTTTTAATGCTAGTTACTATTTTTTACACCCGAGCCCTTCATATGTGTATATACTTCCTCAAGAAAAAAAAAAAAAACATCCTAACATGCAAATATTTAGAAAAACGTATCAACATTTTCCAAGGATCAGTAATGATTTAGTGTCTGATTATGAAATGTCACTTTTGTCATTTACTTGTAAGTACAATGACCTAAGGAAATATTATACCTTTTGAACACGCTCATTTGCATCTATATCTAAAAGAAGTTTAGCTAGTATTAAAAATAAAATAATGTAAACTTATGAGAAGTAATTCATTTTTTAATGAAGAATAGTAACTTCTAAGTAGCTAGATTAGTATCAGCTGAAAATCTTATATATGTTTTTATGTACATATTTAAATGTTTACATTAAATAAATTAAGTCTTAACTTCAGGTATAATTTTGTGCTTTTGATATTTGTTCAAAATGTAAAATTGTACTAAAAATGTAGTTTTGGACAGTTTAGGACAGTTTTGGACGCATGAGTTTTGGACAGGACGGTTTAAACCATGGTTTAAACCGTGGTTTTTACCGTTCTGTCCAAAACCTTGCCAACCCTGGTTTGTTTGTATTTTTAAAAATGCAGTGAATTTTGAAAAATGATACTTCCCTCTACCTATAATTTGTCTGATGACTGACTCTTTTCATCCGCAGATGGGAGAGCTCAACGAGGCCCTGGAAGAAGCCCGGAAGAACGGAATTCGGGCGCAGCTGAAAGTGTTCTTCATCCAGAACGTGGGCATCGCCCTGGGCGTGGCCATCCTCTTCGTGATGGCCCGCTACGCGGAGCACTTCAACTTCGAGAATCTCAGCTCCTTCATGTCTCCCGGCTCCGATGAAGCTCTGGACGACAGGGTGCAGCAGCTGTACTCTGGATTGCAGGAAGCCAAGCTCCTCCATGGCTCCATGGAGTAGAATTATCCTGGTGACTGTGTGTAGGAGGTGCTTTGAATAGATGGGAAGAATGTGTGGTGGTTAATCTGATCAGCAAATGTGGTTGTTGTCCCGTATCCCATTTCCGAAGTATGTCCGATACTGAATATGTGCAGAGCCTGGTGCTTGTACTTTGTTTTGCAGTACGGTGGCTCTTCGTCAAATGCATGAAACCAGTAAAAGTGCATATTATGATGATAATGCTGTACCCATTGATAAAGTGTTTGCGTAGCCGGATGATTGTAAAGTGGTTCTACATAAAGTGCATAAAACAAGGAGAAAAAAGTGGGTTAATGCTGTATGATATTAATATCATTACCCACACATACACTCTAAAGTCCCCCGTAGCTACACATAGTTGGGTTGGATGGACCTTTAATGAATGCTTTGGTTTTTTTTTTTTTTTTTCATCCAGACCAAGAACCAAGCAATCTCTGGTCCAGCGTCTGAGAGATGAGAACTTGGAGGACTTTGTGACCACAAACATATTTAATGTACCCCAGTCAAGATTAGTAAACATGGTGGATCGGCTGGGGTTGAACTCGGGACCATCCGGTCAAGAGTCCGATGCCTTACCAATCTTGCCACCACAACTACTAATACCATCACAGAAGCTGTGTGGCTCTTCTTAGTTTCATGCAGTATGATGATTCTACATCAAGCTGATGAAAAAGTAGTGATAGTGCTGTGTTACCACATGTGTGCAATGCATAAACTGGTGATTGTACATAGTATGCTGTCTGTCTAAAATGCATCAAACAAATGATGAAAATATGCAATGTGGTAGTAGTGCTTTATCACTACAATATGCGTGTGTGCAATAAAAAGCGTGGTATCGCAACATAATCCGGTGATTGTACTTAGTTTCTCGGTAATATAGTAGCATTTACATCAAATACATTAAAGGAATGAATGAAGTGTGCATATAGTATGAAGATAACTAGCATTGAATTCTCTGCTAATTCAGTATTTTATTCAAAGCAAAAGTTCATTAGACACTATGCCTAATCAGGGTGATCTTTAAAAATCATGCAACATTCATTAAACAAAATACAGATGTGCCGTTTAGCATTTCTATTGATGTGATGATGCATGTGGACAGTGATCTATTTAGTTGTGAAATAATTTTCTATTTAAAGATTCAAAATGTGTTTCATTTATTCCTAGTACATCTCAACAAAATCTTTAGAAGCTACTCTCTTCAAAGTGGTGTGAATTTATACTCACAAATTTCTTCGTTGTTCCTGTTCATCGTTTTCTCTGTTTTTAAAGATCATTCGTGTTAATATAAAAAAATGTTATCCCTATAAGCAAGAAATTTGTATCTTAATAATTTCCCTTGTTTCAACCTTGTTGTTGATTATTTATGTTACTTTTTGTGGTAATATTAGTTTAGTGTCTGTACATTCAGTTCCCAAAGGAAAAAATGAGGCGAAGATTTAGATATTTCTTTCAAGCTTATAAGGACAGCATTCAATAGATTTAAAGGTAATTACCATTCCAGACATGCTCAACACTATTCTGGACTAAGTATATACTAGGGTGCAAGAGTTTGTATAAGAAAGCAAAAAGTGACATTTGATCTAAGTATTAAAAATTTTTACATTGTTTACATGCAACTGAAAATTGATGTAAGTGTGACAACTATTTAAAGAAGTGAAATAAAGTGACTATATGGTTGGGGCAAAGCTAATTTGGTGGTTTTATAATGGCTTCATATGAAGTGTTTTTATCACACCGTTACATTTACGCCCAACTATAGACATTTTGGTAATATTATTTATTTTTCCCATTATCTAGTAACTGGTTATTGGAGTTTTGCTTTAACAGATTGATGTTTAAATTTTGCATTTCTTAAGTATTATTTTCCCTTTCTGTAAAAGTCCTGTAAGTATACATACCAAGGCGTATTTACTTATATATTAAATGGGCTTACAAAGCCTACATTTCTGCGAAAAAATTTCTCTTTCGTTAAAAATCTTGTTGACAGATATACCTGGGGGTATTGCTTTTACTTGAACCGCTAGATTTACTGCAAACTTGAAGGGACCAATAAAGCTAGAATTTAATGCTGGAGCTATTGTGGTGTTTAACAGTTATTTGCAATAATCTTATGTCAACATTATCAAATTTCTGTCCAAATACCATGGATGTACATGCAGTATGTCACATTATTATCTGACACATTTCAATATTTTATTTTACCCGTATAACACTATGTGCTTCCATTCGGTAGTGAACTCAGTTTAATCTTCTGTAGTTATGTGGGAAAAAATTGAAACTTTGTTGCTGCCAATAACCAATAAACTATGCACTAAATTAATTAATACCGATTTTTAACTTGTAAATAGCAATTTTAATTCTTCACCAATTGTTGAATGCACATTTTGTTAATTTTTGCGAACTTGAGAATGGTGACTTGTTTTTCTAAGAAGAAAAGAAGTATTACTTGAACAGTACCATATATATATATACAGTAGAGAACCAATTATCCGGGATGTTCGGGACCACAGCTATCCCTGATAACTGAATTTCCCGGTTTTCTGGATCGTTACGAAGCGATATTTGCCAATTGTTTATAAAACCCAAGTTACTATAATAAATAGTAATGCATCTTAAAATCTGATCAGAAAACGATTCAGAAGTGCTTATAGATATTACAATATTAAAAATTTTTTAGCTATATGCCACTTATATGGTATTTATAAAGAAATCGTTCTTATTCATTTAGGTATTTCAAAAGAAAAACGAAAAAAAAAAGCTCTTTATTTTTTAGAAATTGGCGAAAATGCGTATTTGAAAAATAGGCGGCAAAATCGAAAAAATGCTGCCGGTTTTCTGGTTTCCCGGTATTTTGGTTCCCGGATAAAAGGTTCTATACTGTATTTTATGTTTTAGGATATTTATCTAAATATAAACATTGTTTTAAGTAAACGCCCATATTTTTTAAAACTATTGACCATGCTTGAATTAAAATTTGTTTTTAATGTTTTTTTCTATGATTTAGTCAAGAAAAAAGCTAAAGACTACTTATTTATTTAATTATTTATTTTTTATATCAGGCATTTAGGGATTGAATGATGTTTCATTTTTTAATTTTGAATTGCAAAAATGTTAGTGCTTTAACTGCAAATCCATGAAACAAGTCTCCATAAACTGCCCAATTTTTTAGAAGTAAACAGTAAATCATGTAGTTAAAAATCTCCCTTATAAACAATTCAAAATTAAAAATTGTTAGCCGGAAAACTAAGTAATAATTCTTTAAAAAAATTCTTAATTCAAAGCTTTGAATGAGAAGTACACTTTTTCCTGTTAAGAAATTGATACCAGATTGTCTTGCTAATCAAACTAGCTATCTGTTAAGCAAGCAGAAACTCATATTAATTACATTTTATATTGTGGCACATGTATTTCCGAATGCTAGTTTATTATGTAGCACAATTTGCTCTAGTGTAAGTAAAAAATTATTCTAATGTTCGAATGTGTTAGCATATTCTAGATATCATTTTGTAGAACTGAGAAATGATCAAAAGCGCCAAACTTTATCAGATGCTAAAGCTCTAAGATCAAATTGTATCTCACATTAGATTAGTAGAAATGAGGTCATGACGTACAACAATTTATTTAATTGTAAATCACAGTAGAATTGACTTGAAAAATAAGCGTAAAAGCAATTTTAGAATACGTAACTTTATTGTTTGCCTTGAGTATTAGAATAGAATCAATTATAATACAGGGTGAGTTCGATTGAATCTGCAATACGAAAAGGGGTGATAGAAGAGCCCAAATGGAGTATAGAACCACCCATTAGCGGTGTCAATTCGTAACCGTGACCGAGTTATGGTATATTTAAGGAAAATTCGCAAAAAAACAAAATTCTGAGAAAAAGACCAATTTCTAAAGTTCCTGTTGGGTCTACGCACAAAATAAGCACATATTTCGAAAGAGCAGAAAAAATCCTTTAAAATGACATCTTTTTCATCAAGATAGTCGCACTTTATAGCAAGTTACAAGCTTTCAAACACTGGAAACACTCAAAAATGAAATTTCATCAAACTTTTCAGTCAAAAATTTCAGAAACAACCGTATGAGCTACAACCTGTCAAATGCACCAAAAACTTTCCCATTTCACTAGCTTTCAGATGATACAACAGAAAATCATATTGGGCTTCAAGTTCAGCAGATATTCTGGCTTTTGTTTGAAACAGTATGAAAATCGTCCTTTGTCAGAATATGAAAACCAGCAAAGAGTCAGACTTTTATGTTCTAAATTTTCTATTTCATGTAAGTGTACTGGTTTATTTATTCAAGAAAAGGAAAATTTTATAACTAAATATTAAATTGTAACACTTTATTAAATTAATAATCACAAGAGAAGATAACAACACGTAGAAACAAAGGCAGCATTACTTTAATGCGCTTTTGACCAAAAAAAAAAAAAAAAATTCAAAATTACATGAGTTACACTAACATCTATGAGTACATTTACATGTAAGCAATCCTCAAAATTTCCCAGAGCTACTGGAATTATCATCCCCCACACCGGATAAATGACCTTAGCCTTTTAAGAGCGAGAACTACCGTCGCTCTCCATGAAATTTCATTTCATAGAGTCCATTCATCCTGTCATTTGGGTCCTATTCCTTGGCCACCTAGATCACCAGACCTGACGCCAGTGAACTTCTTTGTTTGGAGATTCTTGAAACAAGCAGTTTACTGCTCAGATGCAACCAGTTTGCAGGACTTGCGCATTTGGCTTGATGGAGCAGTAGCAAAAGTGAGAAATGAAATTTCATTGAGAGCGACGGTAGTTTTTGCTCTTAAAAGGCCAAGGGCATCTATCCGGTGTGGGGGATGATAATTTCAGTAGCTCTGGGAAATGTTGAGGATTGTTTACATGTAAATGTACTCATAGATATTAGTGTAACTCATGTAATTTTGAATTTTTCTTTGTGAAAATCGCGTTAAAGTAATGCTTCCTTTGTTTCTATGTATTGTTATCTTCTGTTGTGATTATTAATTTAATAAAGTGTTACAATTTAATATTTAGTTATAAAATTTTCCTTTTCTCAAATAAATAAACCAGTACACTTACATGAAATAGAAAATTTAGAACATAAAAGTCTGACTCTTTGCTGGTTTCCATATTCTGACAAAGGACGATTTTCATACTGTTTCAAACAAAATCCAGAATATCTGCTGAACTTGAAGCCCAATATGATTTTCTGTTGTATCATCTGAAAGCTAGTGAAATGGGAAAGTTTTTGGTGCATTTGACCGGTTGTAGCTCATACGGTTGTTTCTGAAATTTTTGACTGAAAAGTTTGATGAAATTTCATTTTTGAGTGTTTCCAGTGTTTGAAAGCTTGTAACTCGCTATAAAGTGCGACTATCTTGATGAAAAAGATGTCATTTTAAAGGATTTTTTCTGCTCTTTCGAAATATGTGCTTATTTTGTGCGTAGACCCAACAGGAACTTCAGAAATTGGTCTTTTCTCAGAATTTTGTTTTTTTGCGAATTTTCCTTAAATATACCATAACTCGGTTACGGTTACGAATTGACACCGCTAATGGGTGGTTCTATACTCCACTTGGGCTCTTCTATCACCCCTTTTCGTATTGCAGATTCGATCGAACTCACCCTGTATTACCTTATGATAATGATACCATTTATATCGATTCAAAAATATTGATAGTATCAGAATGTCCCTAATCTTTCATCCTTGTGTTTTTTTTTCTTTAAATTGTAAAATGATTTTGTTCTATGATACAACTTCAACGTAACCTTGCATTGTAAATATCTTCATTATCAGTGCCTGTTGTTGTTCTTTCATTTTGAATTATAAAAAAAAAAAGATGCTTCCATTTAATTCTGTGAATCACTGTTTGACAGTATAAAAAACTTAAATGAAAGTTTGTTTTTGATGTAGCATATTTTTAACATATATATATATACATGTCAGAATTTGAGAATTAAATGAATACTAGTGATTTTTTATATTATTGTTTTCCTTCTTTGACAGAGACAGCGAATTCAGTTACAAATAAAAATTTTTACTGTGGGAAAATTTTTATCTTATAAAGCTAGAAAAAACTGATGGCATTAGGCACTGTAACTGCATTTGTTTTTTATTTTTACTTGAGAAGTGAAAAATGTTAGTCAAAAACGTTCTATTCAAAGTTCTTCCCTACATTTATTTTGTGCAATTTCTTTTCTAAAGCAAAATTTTATTCAAAATATTGCATACATATATACATTACATGAATGTTTGTTTCTTTGTTTCCCTCTTTTTAAAAAAAATACATTGATGCATCCACTTTAAAACGATAAGTTAATTAAATTGTTGAGGAAAAGTTTACAATGATTACCTTTCATGCTCATATCGTGAAAGAACTAATTGGTACGCTTCAATTTCTAAGGAAAATTTCTTTTTTTGTGTTACATAATAAGTTACTAAAGTAAAAATTAACTTGAATTTGGTCGAAAAGGAGTGATTGACAGAATAGTTTGAAGATCATTCATTTGTTTCATTAGTTCCAAGTGAAGAAAGTTAAATTTATTCAAACTAGATAGAGGTATAAAATAATTATATATTTTTTATTGATATACATCTACTCAAAAATTATACTAGTTTCTGTTTTAAAAAACATAGATTTTCTCATCCCCCCCCCCCCCCGACAGTCAGTTGCCTTGGCTTCTGGGTGACTCAATCTGTGTGTGTATGTGGATATGCATGTGTGCGAACATGCATCTATTGTTATTTGTTGGAGAGTAATTGTTACATGTGTTATTTGTTTATATTGTTACATTATTTATTTTCAGTTGTTTTTACCCTCTTTTTATTCATATAACTAGAAATGTATGTATGAGTAATCATGCTTTGTCAGTTTTTGTCAAAGCAATGTGCATTCTCTTTGATATAACGATGAATAAAATCTTTCAGAATTGAAGTGCATTGAAAGAGCCTTTTATTTAACAAAATGTAAGCAGAAAACATTTGACTTCTTGTCAGATGGTCTACATTTAGATTACAGTTTGGTTCCAGGGGTCAATCTAGAGAGAAATTAGGTCTGTTAAAGGACCCTTCACAAAATTCAGGCTCTCAAAAAAGGACCCTTCACAAAATTTAGTCACTCAAAAAAAGATCCTTCACAAAATTCAGAAACTCAAAAAAGGATTCTTCACAAAATTCAGTCTCTCAAAAGTTGACCTTTCACTAAAATCCCACACTCAAAACTTACTCTTCACAGAAATCCGAGTTTACGGAACGATAGGGAATATTTTTTGCCGTAACTATTTTTCACAAAATTAGGAATTAGTTTTCACAAAATTCTGAACTATTTTTCACAAAATTCCAAAAACAGGACCTTGGTCAAATATCCTGGATTGACCCCTGGGTTCTGATAACATGATTTCCAATCCGCTGGGGCTTAAATGGCTCCATTTGCTAATATTGGGGTTTGCAAAGCTGGTTTGCATTGGGGTAATGAGTATTGGCTTGTTCCAATCTAAGAATCTCTCCTTTCTCAACCGAAACATGAGCGTTCAAGCTCAAGCATCAAAATGTCAGAGCCACTCCGTATTCAGAAGAAAAGAAGAGAAGGGTACTAAGGATTACTTTATTTGTTTTGCTTATATTGAACATAATTGAATCGTTTATTTCGAAAAGGTAACATCTCTATTTTGATCTCCTCTGTCTCTTTAGAAAATTAAACAGCGCACGGTTATATTTTTGAATGTCATAATCAATGGTTATTTGGTAAATTATTGCAGTAATTGTGTACTTAACTAAAGGCAATTTTTCATTGATTATGACATTCAAAAATATAACCATGTGCTGTTTAATTTTCTAAAGAGACAGAGGAGATCAAAATAGAGATGTTACCTTTTCGAAATAAACGATTCAATTTAGATCATTCAATAATTCAGATTAACTTTCAAATAATCGACGTTTGAAATTTCAAGCAATAACTTAATTTGATCTAATGTTGTAATTTGCTGCGTCAAATAATACAGCGTGCTTTTCTATAAATCTGTCACATAATGTTTTGCATTTATTCAGTGGCATAGCTAGGGGTTGACAGGAGTGGTTCTTGCCACGGGCGCAGCAACCAGGGGGGCGGCATTTTGACTCATGATTTTTTTAAGTAAAAAAAAATATATCTTTTTTTTTTTTTTGTCAAGTCCAAACAAATTAAAAGACAAAAGCTTGACAGACAACCCTGAGCAACGTAAATTGCGCCCTCACGCTCCCACACAAACCATGCAGGTTGTGCAACTTTGTTTTGGTGGAGTTTAGTTGGTTAGCTTAAATCTATTTGGCAGGATATAATTTAGATATATGGGGCCTAGAGCAGTGGCGTACTCAGGGGGTGGGCAGATAGGGCTGCAGCCCTTTCCGAAATTTTCCAAACAAATTTTTAAAATTTGAGCTGAAATTGTTTTTGTTCATACATTTATTTTTCCTTCCTTGCTGAAATCAAGACATGAGAGTTACTTTTGAAAAGAAAATTAAATATGTGTGAAAATTTAAAAGAAAGGAAAAAAAGTAAATTCCTTTTTTTTAATCTCTCCATTTTACTGTATGGGACGGGTATGGTTATCTTATAACTCAATTTTGTTGACATTTATTCCAAATATGTGTCAGAAACACCATCTAATTCTGTTAAATGAATTTCAACAAATGTGTGATTGAAACCCAATATTAGGAAAAAAGTAAAATAAATGGCAAAATTAATGGTATAAAAGCTCAAACTTGCAAAAATATTGCATGCACTTTAAGGATGAAGAAGGTGTTTAAGGAACACCTTCTTCAATAAAGTCAATTTTTCAAATTTCAATTTTATCATTTTCTGTTTTTATCAAAACGCTTTACTTCTCAACAATAATTATAATGATAAAAACATTTTTTAATAATGTACTAGCTGCCAGGGCAGCTAGATTAGCTTCCTGCGGCATGTTGATGCATAACGTCCCCCTCTCTAACTTTTACCTCATTCTGAAGTTGTATTATTTGATATAATTTAATGTTCAGTCGATTTCAAGACATACCACGCACGTGGCCCGGCGTTGCACGGGCACTTTGTGCCCTGAAAGTAGTGAGGAAAATTTCAAGAAACTACTCCCCACCAAGGCGGCTCGCTAACAGGCGCTTTACGCCTTTACTTTTTTTCCTATATAAAAAAATCATTTGAATTATTGAGATGCTTCGCGCCTTCAAGATGGTGAGGAAAGTTTCAGTAAGTTCAGCTCGCTCAAAGGAAAAAAGCAGACATAGATACTCAGTTTTTAATATAAGGGCTGCGTTCATAGTATTCGCCCGGGCCGCCCGGGCGTTTAAGCCGTGACGTCATAAATAGCTTCCCGGGCCGAGCCCGGGAAGTTGTGGTCTGGACAGCACTTGTGCCTTTCGGGAAGAAACAACATGGCGGTACAACAGCAGAGTGTAACACTGTGGTCAATGCAGGAACAATCCTGCATTTGCTCCTATATTTTGGCCCGAAATGATACCATTCTTAACCTTGGCGACAATTATTGTTCATCTACCGCCATGGTTGAGCGTGGGATCGAAATGACTTATCGAATTTAATGAGAAATATGTTATTTTAAGTATAGGAATTTACGATGAAATAGGCCTAACAGTAAGTAAAGAATTTCAACGATCTCGCTTATCTGACAGGATTGTTCCTGCAATGACCGATTCTCAAGGAAATATATCATTTCAGATTCATCACAGCAAATAGCGTGTGCATTTTTGCCATTGTGTGTGTATTTCCAAGATTTTGTTTTAGTCACTCTTCGTAAATCCTAGCAGACGAAAGAGCAATAAATTTCAGCAAATGAGCATCATCCTTTGCTAAACGCCCAAACACGTGACCTATCTGCCCAGCTAAATTTCCTGGGCTGCTTGTGCTTGAGCCCGGAAGCTCGGGCGTTTACTCTGGACAGCATTTGGGAAGTTCGGGCGTTCCAAATAGCTGCACTGAACGCTTTGGGAAGAACCCGGGCTTCCCGGGAAGCTCGGGCGCGTACTCCGAACGCGCCCGAAAGTAGACTGCTTTTCAACAAATGAATGTTTCAAAATATTACAAGTAGCTAGCGATAAAAATACTATGTAAGTGGCCTGCTTATGAGTTTCGTGTTTGATTTAGTTAAGCCTTTATTCAAAATTCTCAGTATCATTGTTATCACTGTTTCCTAGCGACCACGTTTCAACAATGGATTTCATATTTAATCATTTATTAGGCTTAATCGTTTTAAGTTTGACTACTTATTAATTGATATCTTCGCTAATTAAAATCGTATAATTACATAAATTAAAACTAATGAAGCCTGAAAAATTACCTATCTATCGGTACCTGGTTCGACTTTCAGTTCAGTGGCGTTCAGGAGAAAGAAGCGTGACATAGAAAGATAGATAGAAAGAAAGATAAAAAGATAGTTAGAAAGATACTCAGTTTTTAATATAAGTAGATTTTTGTCATCTGAAATTAGCATTGATATAAGAAATTCTAAATATTTACTTTTCTTAGCTACATTTTATGAGGTGCCCCGCCCCCTCCTCTCAAAGAGTCTCGGCTCAGCTCCCCTTTGAAATGATTTGTCTGCGTACGCCGCTGGCCTGGAGTCTATATAATAGGCTGATCTGAAATCGACTGGTCATATCCACTTAAAAGAGAGACAGAAAACCAAAACTGTCTCCCCGTTTCTTTCTAGCCGCTTTTTCACGGTATCACTTCAACTTATTAAAATAACGAAACTTCAGAAATATCGTTCTACTATTTCAAAAGTCGCCGTGATTTTGTTGAAAACATTTCGGATACAGATCACATTTCATTCTCTCGCTAGTTTTTGCCACAGAAAGCTTTTTACCAGTTAAAAATTTCACATCATTGAAAGTTGCGTGAAAGCGATTTTTTAATGAATTAGTTTTTCCGCATTGTTGACTAAGCGCAAAAATCACTCCACTCTCCCCCTGGGGCGATTAGCGTCAAAATTTAATCGATACTCGCTTCCATATTGGGTTAGTGTTATTCCAAATTTCATTCAAATGCAGCAATATTTCTCGAGATACAGTAGGTGCAATAACAAAATAAGCACTTTTGATTGCTCCACCCCCTTTGAGATATTGACACACAAATTGAATCAGCACCTGCACTCAATTGGGTCTACCTATGGACCAATTTTCGTTTGATTCCACCGGTTACTTCCTAAGATATAGCAATCACCCCCGCGCAGAACACGTGCGATTGCTCCACCTCCCTTGGAGGATTTCGCTAAAACAAGTCAGGTGCACCAGTTCACATGGTGGTACATATGTGCAAACATTTTTGTTCGATGCCATGCAGTAGTTTTTGCGCTAGCGCGGCCACAAAAACTGGTCACACACATACAAACTCTCTCTCACACACACAGACATTTTCCAATTAGCTGTCGTGGCCATCACGAAACTTTCTTCTATATCTATCTTATTAATTCCAGATACAAAATAAAATACGTACTCGCCCGAATAATTGGACACAGCTCCAATTTCCCAATTATCGTAATAATCCTGCAAATGCAGAATCAATGAGCGAAATTGGAAATTATTGCAAAAGCTTTGTTTAGATTAATTGCAAACATTTTATTTGTTAGTAAAAAGAAATTGGCAACAGTTAAAAATTTCAAATCATTGAAAGTTTTCAGCTGTTTTGATAATTAAATAGCGTGAAAGCGATTTTTTAATGAATTAATTTTTCGCATTATTGACTAAGCGCAAAAATCACCCCACCCTCCCCCGGGGGCGATTGGCGCCAAAATAATCGATGCTTGCTTCCATATTGGGTTAGTGTTATTCCAAGTTTCATTCAAATCGCAGCAATATTTCTCGAGATACAGTAGGTAAATGACAAAATATGCACTTTTGATTGCTCCAACCTCTTTTGATATATTGACGCACGAATTGAATCAGCACTTGTACTCAATAGGGTCTACCTAAGGACCAATTTTCGTTTGATTCTACCGGTTACTTCCTGAGATACAGAAATCACCCCCGCGCAGAACACGTGCGATTGCTCCACCCCCTTCGAGATATTGACACACAAATTGAACCAGCACCTGTACTCAGTAGGGTCTACCTATGAACCAATTTTCGTTTGATTCCGCCGGTTACTTCCTGAGATATAGCAATCACCCCCACGCAGAACACGTGCGATTGCTCCACCTCCTCCAAGATATTGACACGCAAATTGAATCAGCACCTGTACTCAGTAGGGTCTACCTATGGACCAATTTTCGTTTGATTCCGCCGGTTACTTCCTGAGATATAGCAATCACCTCAGCGCAGAACACGTGCGATTGCTCCACCCCCCTTGGAGGATTTCGCTAAAAAAAGTCAGGTGCACCAGTTCACATGGTGGTACATATGTGCAAACATTTTTGTTCGATTTCATGCAGTAGTTTTTGCTCTAGCGCGGCCACAAAAACTGGTCACACACACACAGACACACATTTTCCAAAAATGGTCGAAGTGGACTCGACGCACCTCAAAACGCGCAAATCCGTCAAAATTCGACATTCGAAAATTTTCACGAATCCAATACTTTCTTCTACATATTAGATATCGAAGAAAGTAAACTAGCTGTCGTGGCCGTCACGAAACTTTCTTCTATATCTATCTTATGAATTCCGGTTACAAAATAAAATACGTACTCGCCCGAGTAGTTGGAGACAGCGCCAATTTCCCAATTATCGTAATAACCCTGCAAATGCAGAATCAATGAGCGAAATTGGAAATCATTGCAAAAGCCTTGTTTAGATAAATTGCAAACATTTTGTTTGTTAGTAAAAAGAAATTGGCAACAGTTAAAAATTTCAAATCATTGAAAGTTTTCAGCTGTTTTGATAATTAAATAGCGTGAAAGCGATTTTTTAATGAAGTAATTTTTCGCATTGTTGACTAAGCGCAAAAATCACCCCACCCTCCCCCTGGGGCGATTGGCGCCAAAATTTAATCGATGCTTGCTTCCATATTGGGTTAGTGTTATTCCAAATTTCATTCAAATCGCAGCAATATTTCCCGAGATACAGTAGGTGCAGTGACAAAATAAGCACTTTTGATTGCTCCACCCCCCTTTGAGATATTGACACACAAATTGAATCAGCACCTGTACTCAATAGGGTCTACCTATGGACTAATTTTCGTTTGATTCCGCCGGTTACTTCCTGAGATATAGCAGTCACCCCCGCGCAGAACACGTGCGATTGCTCCACCCCCCTTCAAGATATTGACAAACAAATTGAATCAGCACCTGTACTCAGTAGGGTCTACCTATGGACCAATTTTCGTTTGATTCCGCCGGTTACTTCCTGAGATATAGCAATCACCCCTGCGCAGAACACGTGCGATTGCTCCACCCCCCTTGGAGATATTGACAAACAAATTGAATCAGCACCTGTACTCAGTAGGGTCTATCTATGGACCAATTTTCGTTTGATTCCGCCAGTTACTTCCTGAGATATAGCAATCACCCCCGCGCAGAACACGTGCGATTGCTCCACCCCCCTTGGAGGAATTCGCTAAAAAAAGTCAGGTGCACCAGTTCACATGGTGGTACATATGTGAAAAAATTTTTGTTCGATTTCATTCAGTAGTTTTTGCTCTAGCGCGGCCACAAAAACTGGTCACACACATACAGACTCACACACACACAGACAGACAGACAGACAGACATTTTCTAAAAATGGTCGAAATGGACTCAGCGCACCTCAAAACGTGCAAATCCGTCAAAATTCGACATTCGAAAATTTTCACGAAACCAATACTTTCTTCTATATATTAGATATAGAAGAAAGTAAAAAGGACGCTAGGCATTAATGGGTTAAACACTTATAAAAATTTGTATATTACAAGAATTACTCGTTTAAAGATATTAGATTACCGTGCATCTTACAGCTTTAAACTGGAACCTCTGCTGCCAGTATTATATTGTTGTTTTTACATTATAATACAGCTAAATTTTACGGCAATAAACTGTAAAATTTCTACCTTTACAGTAAGAACCTGTAAAATTACCCGTTTTACAGTTTATTACCGTGCATCTTACAGTTTTAAACTGGAACCTTGGCTGCCAGTATTATAATGTAAAAACAGCAGTTCATTTTTGCAATGTAGCAGTAAACTTTAGGTGGGAAGCCCTTGTATACGAGCAACTTAATTCTCCATCATAAAAACGGAGAAACATCCACATGTTCCTTTAAAATTAAAAAGATATGTTTAAGTTTTAATTGAGGAATAAAAAAAAACATTTCCCTTTTCAATCCGATTCAAAACAAAAAATCTGGTATGGGCCCCACACTACTTCCTTTTACGTGTAAATTTCTTAGTAGTTGCCTTAAGTGTCAAAAAAAGTGCTTGGAGTGAGCAAGGTAACAATTCAAATATTTACTCCCCTAATCTGCCCCGAAACAATGCAAAAAATATTTAACAATGGTTAATTTTCTAAATATTTTGCTGATTTTAATATCATTCAGTGAATTTTTCGCAAAATATCGCCAATAGCGCCAAGTTGAACCCAAATTCAAAAAAAAAAAAAATTTTCGCCAAATTTGTCGCCAACTTGGCGATATGTCGCCAAATTGGCGTCAAACACTTGGCGACTAAAAGCTTGGCGAAATATCGCCAAGTGGTCGCGCCAATTCATATCACTTGAGTCTGCATTGAAATTAACACTGATTTACCCCAAAAAAGGGGTAAAGCACCCCCTTGGGAACATTCAAATGCAACCACAAGGGGAGGTGCACAACTAGACCATACTCAGAGCCTACATACCAAGCTAGAAGTTTCTACGGTATATAGTTTTTGAGTTATGCGACCCACATACGCACACACGTACATACAGACGTCACGAGAAAACTCGTCGTAATTAACTCGGGGGTGGTTGAAAAAAATTTTTCGGCTGCTTATATGTTGCTAGGTACATATACACGTGCTGACAGGTCAAAAAAACTAAGGAATTTTCATTCGGGGGTGAGCAAAATCAAAATTTAGACTCAAATTTGAGTGATTTTTTTTTCGCGATCACAATACTTCCTTTACTACGTAAAAGGAAGTAAAAATCTAAAGGGGAATAACAGCACAATCCAAAAAATTTAAGTACATTCCAACGAAGAGGCACCTTTTAAAGCGCTTAATGAAGTTAGTATTAGAATCAACTACGTCAGGATTACAAAAAAATGATTGCAAGCGATTAATTTCTCCTCTCTATTTACTTCGGAATACTCCACAACATCGATATCATCACACAATGCGGGCGAGTCGATGTAATGATGTGTGCTAATTTCGAAATAATTGTTGAGTATCGCTAAAAGACGAGGCAAAGCAATTAAGAAAAATGCGAGGTCTAGACATGAACATTACGGTGGGCTGAAAGAAGGGGAGTATTTTAGATAAGCGACTTCTAATAGCTAAAGAAAGTTGTGATTTCCTTTAAGTGTAGGAAAAATAAAAATAAAACCCTCTTGATCACTCATTACTTTCAAAATTTGAAAATAATAAAAAGAAACATGAAGTTTAAAAATTTACCAAGATTTTTCTTTTATATATTCAAACGCTTCATTTTAGCTCTTTTAATCTGTCCTGAAAAAATAGTAAAAATGGTTTTTAAATCTGAAGACTTTCTATTGGCTTGATTCGCACTAAAAAATAGGAAATAAAATAAGCATTTGATTACTCAAGTACAATACTCGCAAATTTCAGTTGATCTCAATACATTTATAATTAGTTTAATACTAGTGCAATCAATAAAATTTAAAATAAGATTAATTCATTAATGTCTGACATTTTTTTCCAAAGATATTTTGTATACTGGTTACAAACAGTGTTTAATGTACAGGAAAAATAATTAAAAAAAATATTATGTAAAAACTAAATTTTTTTTTTTAAGGAAAGAAAAATCGTCCCTTAAAAGTTACGATAGACCCCATAGAGTACATACTTTTTTTACTAAACTTTTCTTCTGCCTAAGATATAATATTTAAAAAGACTTCTTATAATATTTATAAGAAGAAATAAAATCAGCAATTAACATAAACTGGGAAGCTGGGAATAACTTTGAAAACTTAGCTTTTTTTTCTTGAGATTGTGAACAATGTCATTTTTGATAAAGATCATATTAAAACGGCTACAGAACACACTTTACAATGGTTATGTGCTGCAATCTGTTAATAATGAATTGAAACAGTATCAAGGTACTCATTGAACACTATTATTTGGTTGAAATGTTCATTTTGGAGAAATTCAGACCCTTTTTTGGACCGTCCTAAAAAAGGACGCTAGGCATAAATGGGTTAAGGGAAGAAGAAATACAAGCCTGTGTAGCAAAAGCTATTTATACTCCGAAGTATACCGCCTACTTCTTCTTTCAAATTTTCAATTTAAATTTTATTGCCTTTTTAAGCATTAATTCAAATTTCAATACATTAAGATTAACTGAAATTTTTGTGCATGATAAATTAAATGCTTATTTTATTTCATACTTTTTAGTGCGAATCAAGCTGATAGAAATAGCCTTTAAAGTAAAATGTATAAAATATTTTTAAATCTAGTTTTTTCGTCTTGAAATTTGTTTGAGGTGAATGATTTTGAAGTTTAAAACACATTAAAAAATGTATTGACTTTTGTTCCATAATAAATGTATTGGTCATAAAGAGAGAGCGGCTTATATTTACCGTTAATTTGCTCCAAATATCACAAGTTTTTTAATGTTGGAATTTAAAAGCAATAGATACCTAAAATCTAAATATATACCAACTGAAGTTTAGCTCCCAAATTAATTTGTTAAAGTTGTTAATATAAATTTTATAATTGCTCTTATTTTTCATCGTTTTCAGAAACAATTAAAAAGTGGAAGTAAAATGTGACTATTATGACAGAGAAAGTAAACTAGGATAGCTTTTAATAATAGTTAAAATGTTTAATTCTTTCAGCCTTATGTCACGCATAAGCCGCCAAGTTTCCGAAATTAACACATTGCAATAATTCTGAAATTTACCACATTGCAATGTTTTTCTTTTATGAACCAGTTTTAGCTTTCTGTTATGAATGTATGACTCTTTGCTTGAAGTTCAATTATAATTAATTACACTAATAATTTAACTAAGATGTAGATTCACTTCGTGTGCAACATAGCCTGTCTCTTCCAGCCAGCCAAGAACAGCTATACTCTATTCGTAGAAAAGATAGAGCAAAAGTAAACAAATAGGTTACCAGAAGGTTATAGCAATTTGCCACTTTCGGCCATTTTGTCTGGAATTAAAAAAGTAAAGCAATGAATAATATTCGCAGTCAATGTATGCTTGGCACTAGTTTGTTCTTGCTCAAGTCGAGCACGTGATCACAAAATGGCTCATATTTTTATTTACATCTAGTCTATCTTTCTCCTGAGTGCAGTACAGTTGCTGTAAAGTAACTTCCGATTAACTGCCCAAATGTGACCGGGAGTAATCCTGTCAAACAAAATTCCGGCTAAAGAGGAGAAAGAAAGAAAAAACATTTCAACGTGTAAAAAGTCACATTTTGAAATTATACTAAGCAATTAAACAATTGAAGCATTGTGCTAAACAACGTGACTGGCGTCATTTCGGCCAAGTTGGGTTTTTCAATGCAATATTATTTTTTTAATCCGTTACCGCCCAGTAATCTATTTATAGACAGGCCCGTCATTTAGGGGGGCAGGGGGGTCAATTGCCCCCCCTGGCTTTGAGAAATCAATGTATTTACATATAGGTGGGCGTGGTTTTTGATGTTTTCCGATGAAATTGCATTGTGCTGGGACCCTTTGTAGTCCGTGGGACAGTAAGCCATATCGTTTAGTTTGGAAGAAATAATTTTGGCACACGAGAAAACAACGGAAGTGTACGAAAAAAATGTTTAGTGTGAAGAATATTAAAAGTTCTGGAATAAAACGCTGCTCTCAAGTACAAAAAAGTGCCATTAAATAACGAACTATTTCACAAACGCGTAGGTAATTACACCGAATTTTCTTCCGATGAGCCAATAGGAGGCGCCGAAAAACGTAAACAAACTTTCGATCGTAATACGCAGTGTTTATTTTATGTAGCTTCTCTAAGTGCAAGAGCAAAGCGTTGTGTATTAACTGTTTTGGTTTGTCATATGCAGAAATATTTGTTTTATTCTTCGAACTTTGTTACTAAAACGAATTTTTGTTCTAATAGAATGTCAAATTTAATAATAATTTAGCATCACAGCGTCGTTTTCTAACGTTTGGCAACAAATATTTACACCGTTATGTCTGAGTCATGTGCACTGCGTCGTTTGTGTTTTTTCGTTTGGTTTTTAAAATGCTATCGTGTTTTTCAACATACATCATTGGATCAAGATTCATTTT
>JAXGGA010013732.1:0-34270 GCA_038373865.1 Uloborus plumipes
CTACAAATTGAACAGGACCAACTTAGCCAGTTGTTTGTTGTCACATTTCTATTTGTGAAAGAATTTTTTGTTTGTACTTTTTTTTCATTTAAAGTTATGTGTATTCCTTTTATTTTCAGGACACATCCTGGGTGTCTGCTCTTCTGCTCCCTTTTGAGCAAACAAATTTATGGACAAAATGCTTATTGTGCTAACTGAATTAATTTACAATAAGCAGGTATGTGCTAAATGATAGTTTGATAAATATCCTTTTAAGGCTAGTTCTTTTCTGCTAATAAGTGCTTGATCAGTCAACTTGATTAGCCAGTACAGTAGAGTGTGTTTTAAGAGAATATCTTCTCTTGTGCAGTTCCTGTACAAGATTTAAAGGTGTAAAATGCTCTTGGCGCCACAATTTTCTTTGTTTAGTCTGTTTTTTTTTTTTTTTTTTTTTTTTTTTTTTTTTTTTTTTTCAGTATCATGTTTGTCAGTAAAATATTTTTTACTCTTTCAACAGGCTTCTTTCATTTTGTTTACTGTATTTATGATTTGTATTTTATGTTATTCTGCTGATTAAAATTTCTTAATTAGAGCTTTTCATTTAGTCTGAAGTAAACAAATCACTTTTGATTACAACCCAAAAGAAATACTTATAAAAACCTTATTAAGAAATACTTATAATATATTTCATAAACAATAATCATCACTGAAATTAGTGTAAGTTTTTGTACTTAAAATACACTAAAATTCTAAAATAAACTTTTATCATGCCTTGTCCCTTCAAAAAGTTACAGGGCAAATTCTAAGAGTACATAATTAAGAGCAAGAATCTGAGAGAGTGTCACGCCTGTGATTCATGACCTCTCAGATTTTCTCCCAAAAATTACCAAATGTTGATTATCTTATTGAAAGACCAAATCCAGAATGTTTTGCTCCAAAGTTGAGTTGTTTAGTTTTTCTGGACCCCTAAAGTTGAAGGTGCGGCATCAAAAATTAAGCGGATTTTCTAGACATAGAAGTTACTGTGAGCCAAAACTCTTACCAGGAACTGTTTAACTCCAATTTTCTTTTTGTATATGGAATATAGAAGATTGAAACTTTACAAAATGAATGTTAAATTTGTGGTAAGTTGTTGCCGTAAGGCCAGTGAAGGTCCCTCAAAACAAGGCATTTTTGACGTTTTTTAGCGTTTTTGAGGTCCAAAAACAGCTTGTACATTTCAGTTGGCACGGCAAAAGTAGTGTCGTTTGAAAGACCAGTGTAAGCACTTTAAAATAATGTATAAATAACCGAGGAAAATTCAACGTGCTTTTAGTTGCGTAAGGCCGAAATATGAAAAATGTCATATTTTACCGATATTCAAACGGTCATAACTTCCTCTGCCAACAACATATTGAAATATTTTTTTTTGCCAATGTCATACTCTATTCTTTGTCTTAACAGAACAGTTGAGTCCTTTGAGGCGAAATGTGAAATTTTTTTTACAAAAAATGTATTTTTTCCTGTGCATTTTTTGTAAAAAATTTTTTCACATTTCGCCTCAAAGGACTCAACTGTTCTGTTAAGACAAAGAATAGAGTATGACATTGGCAAAAAAAATATTTCAATATGTTGTTGGCAGAGGAAGTTATGACCGTTTGAATATCGGTAAAATATGACATTTTTCATATTTCGGCCTTACGCAACTAAAAGCACGTTGAACTTTCCTCGGTTATTTATACATTATTTTAAAGTGCTTACACTGGTCTTTCAAACGACACTACTTTTGCCGTGCCAACTGAAATGTACAAGCTGTTTTTGGACCTCAAAAACGCTAAAAGAGCGTCAAAAATGCCTTGTTTTGAGGGCCTTCACTGACCTTACGGCAACAACTTACCACAAATTTAACATTCATTTTGTAAAGTTTCAACCTTCTATATTCCATATACAAAAAGAAAATTGGAGTTAAACAGTTCCTGGTAAGAGTTTTGTCTCACAGCAACTTCCATGTCTTGAAAATCCGCTTAATTTTTGATGCCGCACCTTCAACTTTAGGGATCCATAAAAACTAAACAACTCAACTTTAGAGCAAAACATTCTGGATTTGGTCTTTCAATAAGATAATCAACATTTGGTAATTTTTGGGAGAAAATCTGAGAGGTCATGAATCACCTCATAATGCTAGGCGTGACAGTTTCTCAGATTCTTGCTCTTAATACTTATTTTTTGGAAAGTAACAGAAACCACTCCCACATACCCAGTGATGCGGTTGGCAAAAATGTCTCCCTTGAATTATGGGGGACCCACCAAAAGGAAAGTGGTTTGTGAAAGCAATTAACTTTATGTTGCTTTTTTTACAATTTTGAAAATAAATACTGCATACCCCATGCTACAGAACTGCACATGCACCTTAATAATAATAATAAAACCAGAAGGTTCATTTGTGTCACCTCCTGTCCCCCTTAAACAACGAATCCGCTTTTATCACAAATAATAAGATAAAAGTTTAGTTTGATTTTGCGTAACGTTTTCTTTCCTCTTCAAAAACCTTTCTACTTTCCACGTTATAGACCTGATAGTAGTTCTTTACTTTAACACTCACAAGAGTAAATGATTAGTGTAAAACCATCTTTCACACACTTTGCAAATGACCAAAAATGGGACTGAGATCATCTTATGCAGACACAGGCCCGTCATTTAGGGGGGCAGGGGGGTCATTTGTCCCCTCCTGACTTTGAGAAATGAATGTATTGACATATAAGTGGGCGTGGTTTTTGTTGTTTTCTGGTGAAATTGTATTGGGTTTTTACCCTTTGCCCCCCCCCCCTGGAAAAACTTGAAATGACGTCCCTGTGCAGGTAATAAAATCTCTCCGTACCTTCCATTTTTCAATAGAACTCGCTAAATTTGGGACTTTTCTTAAAATTTTCGCATGCATCTAGAAACAAGTTTTACCATGCTCTTTCGATTGGTACTGGTTAAAAAAAAAAAATCATTATTCCATGTTTGTATGCTTTCCTGGTGAGTATTCCACAAGTATCAACTAGCTGTGTTGATGGTTGTGTGACTCGGGGCTGTTTCATAGTACCATCCTCCTCTTTCCGCATTATCCTTCATGTAAAAAATAATCTATTTAAGATGGAAATTTAATATTGCTGACAAACAGTTGTTTTAAGTACTCAAGAATCTTAAATTTTGTAACTGTGTTCATGTTGAAACTATCAAACTTTAGAACGTATGTGTAAAAAGAGTATCACTATTTTTTCTTTCCATAGCTTAAAAATTGTTTCCGACAGTCATGGTATTTTTACTCAATAATGAATATTAACTTGGGTAGTGGATCATATTCTTAGAGAAAGAAAAAGGAAAAACTTATGAACTCTGCAGATAATTTCTTACTGTGTTTGTTTTAGTGTTTTCTTTTTTCTTGTATTGATTGTACAACTTAATTCTGTTCAGTTTTCTGCTTAAAAATGCATTTATTTGAGTAATAAAATAAACATTATTCAAAATATTGTCCATCGCTAGCCACGGCTTTTTCCTTCTTTCTAGCCATTTTTGTATTTTATCATGGAAGACCTGTTTATCTTTTGAAGCCAAGTATAAATCAAGCCAATTTTTGATACCATATTTTAGAGGGAAGCGTAATCTAGCTAAAGCGTTCTGCATCAATAAAAACAATCAAGCTAGTTAAAAGGGTCAAGGTCTGGGCTATAAAAGGGGCGAGCCAGAATTTTCCATCTTCTATTTTCCAAAAAGTTTTCAACCTGAACAGCAACATGAAGCCTAGCATTATCAAAGTGAAAGATTATGGGTTTGTATCTGGTCGCAACTTCTGGACGTTTATCGGTTATGGCTGGCTTTAAACGGATCAATTGCTGCTTGTAGAAGTCTCCTGTGATGGTTTGACCAGGCTTTAGCAGCTTATAGTGAATCACACCAAATACAGAGGCCTTGGCACTTTGGTTTCCTGGTTGGCCAGGCTTTTTATACAATTTTTTGCATTTCAGGTTGTGGTAGTGAATGCATTTTTCGTCCCTGGTAATGATTCTATGCAGAAAATACTTCTTTTTGTTGGTTCAAGTAACATTCCAGACATGCAAAATCGTCGTCCAATACTTATCGGTTTCAATTCATATAGGTCCCAAATTCCTTGCTGTTGGATGTATCCCACAGCTTTGAAACATTTCGGAATATCTTGTTAAGTAACTTCAAATGTTTTTGCATGCTTTTTTTGTATTTGACACAAAACTTAATCCAGTAAAATTTCTTATTCTTCATCAAACTTTTTCAGTGACCTAATAGCTCTCCGTCCTTAACACTAAAATCACTGCTTTGAAATTGTCAAAACCATTCCCTGCAAGATTTATCTGACGGTGCAGATTCACTTTAAACTTCCACAAACGTTTTAAGTTCTTCAGCTGCAATTTTCTTCCAAATGAAACAACAAATTAAAATTTCCCTCCAAACAGTGCTTATTTGGACTGAAGTGTGACATTTTCAAATTAGTAAAAATTAAACTTGTTGCATAAAACTTAAAGGCTTATGAACAATATTTGACTGACAGATGTTGACACTTTATGATACTGTAAAAATCAGCTGTCACCGTTAATCATTTATAGCACTTATCAATTATCGATTGAAAAGGGACTGAACTAACTTGTACACCCAATATTATTTCACTAACAAGTTTTTCTTTTATTAGTTATGAGTGAAACAGACCCTTTGAAACCTGCAAAAAGGAGCAATATCTCTCATAAATCAAAAATGGATGTTGTATGTGTCATAGATTTGGTGAGTAATGAACTGAATTTCACTTTATACGTTTACTTTATGTGTCTTTATGTTCTAAGTTGTTTCTTCATTTTTAGCACTTTTAACTGCTTCTTCTTTGAAGTATCCACCTTTATTGCCTGTATCTTATATCATTATTTATTTACTACGAGCAGTGACTGCAATGGTGGATCAAAATAAGATTTCTGTTTTTGGCATTTTTTAAATGGATGCTGAAATATAGCATTATAAGTTTTTCAAAAAAGAAACTGCTTATATTCCATATTTTTAGCAAATAAAAAAAAAAAGTTTTAACATTATAGCAATCCTGTTATGAACAAATGTAAACTGAAGAACAATCAAATATTCATAGTAAGATCAGTATGATAATAATTTTTGATTTTAAAAGCTAAAAAGAAAAATGAACTAATACAGTATTACAGAACAAGAAAGGGTCATTCCACGTCAAATCGCCTAACGCTATGTGCCGTCATGTCTCGGATTTTGTTCAATATTTTTTTACGGATAGATACTTATGAGATAAACTCAAATTAATTTTTTTAGATTTTTTGAATAAAAATTTAGGGTTGTAGAATTTTTTGAAATTTTGATTTTTTCAGAATTTTTGCTTTTTTATTTTTGGTATGCATTTTGAAAAAGCTCTATAACTTCCTCATTTTTCATTCAATTAAGCCAGTTTACGTATCATTTTAAAGCTAATTATTTTCTCCTTCAATATTAGTGACAAAAATGAGATTGTGAAAAATAGAATTTTGCCAATGGTCGTCTGAAGTCAGATTTTGTGTTTTTTCAATTGGTATGTTCAATAGGTCATATCTCCGGAGTACCAACTAAGAACTGCACAATTTTTTTTTTCAGTGATGACAACATCATATACTTTTTATGTAAAAAAAATTAGGAGGGTGTTTTTTGTTGTTTTGGAATAAAAAAATCAAACGTGTTTTTTCAGTTGGTATGATCAATAGGTCATATCTCCGGACTACCAACTAAGAACTGCACGACAATTTTTTTCTGTTATGACAACATCATACCCTTTTTATGTATAAAAAATTAGGAGGGTGCTTTTTGTAGTTTTGGAATAAAAAAATCAAACGTGTTTTTTCAGTTGGTATGATCAATAGGTCATATCTCCGGATTACCAGTTAACAACTGCGCCATTTTTTTTCTATGATGAAAATATCATAATGTTTTTATGATCAAGATATTACAAGGGTGTTTTTTGTTGTTCTGAAATTAAAAAAAACAAATGGATTTTTGAAACAAATTTCTTTAAAAATCAAGTTTTCGATAAGTTTAAAAACTCCGTAAAATTAAAAAAAAAACCTATGCTATCACAAGGAAGACCACGACATGGCAACTGAATGGCATTTCTTTGCCACGAGTCATGGCAAGAATGCATGCGATGGAGTAGGGGGCACAATAAAACGGCTTGCGAGAAGAGCAAGTCTTCAAAGAACTGTCGAAGGGCAGATTTTAAATGCACATGATATCTATTTCAATTTGCCTCTCAAAACATAAAGGGGATACAGATTTTTTTTGTTAAAGCAGTGGAAGTGGTTGCAAATGAAGATTTTTTAAAGAAAAGATATGAAAGAGTCTTAATAATAGTAGGCAGCAGAGCGAATTACTTCTTTAAGCCATTAGACACAAAGAGTATATTAGTGAAGAAGGTTTCTGTGTTTGAAAAACCTTTTGTTGCCACTGTCGGAACATGGTAGAAATAAAGATTGTTATTCATTAAATTTTTATACTTTCATTTGATAACAAATTATAAAATGTTACGTAGATTTCAGAATAATGGAAACCAAACATAAAATTTTTCCAACCACCAAGAGCTCGCTAGTCTTTTTTCTTTTGTCAAACTATGAATGAAAGTATTTTTAAAGACATTTTTTGTAGTATTTTTAAAGACATTTCAGTTTACTTTATCGTAATTCCCATCGGTTGATGGAGTGGCTAGCAAATAATTACTGAAGAGTAAACTGATTATGCAGTGACTTTTCACTACCAAAGCATGCAAGCAGTAGAACAATATAAAACTACCATCAAGTATTTGAATGTAATAAATAGGATACATTTTCATCTGCTTGTGACGTGTGATGCTGAGTGAATCTCAAATTTAAGTTTCAAAAGTTGATTTTAAAGTAAAATTTTTGAAAAAAATATACTCATATTTCTATTTCAAAAAAAAAAAAACATCCTTCTAATTTCTTGATCATAAAAACATCATGATGTTTTCATTATGGAAAAAAAAAATGGTGCAGTTGTTAGCTGGTAATCACGAGATATGACCTATTGATCATATTAACTGAAATAACACGTTTGATTTTTTTTATTCCAAAACTGCAAAAAGTACCCTCCTTATTTTTCATACATAAAAAGGGTATGATGTTGTCATAACAGAAAAAAAATATCGTGCAGTTCTTAGTTGGTAGTCCGGAGATATTACCTACTGATCATACCAACTGAAAAAACACGTTTGATTTTTTTATTTCAAAACTGCAAAAAGCACCCTCCTAATTTTTTATACATAAAAAGGGTATGATGTTGTCATAACAGAAAGAATTGTCGTGCAGTTCTTAGTTGGTAGTCCGGAGATATGACCTATTGATCATACCAACTGAAAAAACACGTTTGATTTTTTTATTCCAAAACAACAAAAAACGCCCTCCTAATTTTTTTTACATAAAAAGTATATGATGTTGTCATTACTGAAAAAAAAAAATTGTGCAGTTCTTAGTTGGTACTCCGGAGATATGACCTATTGAACATACCAATTGAAAAAACACAAAATCTGACTTCAGACGACTATTGGCAAAATTCTATTTTTCACAATCTCATTTCTGTCACTAATATTGAAGGAGAAAATAATTAGCTTTAAAATGATACATAAACTGACTTAATTGAATGAAAAATGAGGAAGTTATAGAGCTTTTTCAAAATGCATACCAAAAATAAAAAAGCAAAAATTCTAAAAAAATCAAAATTTCAAAAAATTCTACAACCCTAAATTTTTATTCAAAAAATCTAAAAAAATTAATTTGAGTTTATCTCATAGGTATCTATCCGTAAAAAAACATTGAACAAAATCCAAGACATGACGGCACGGCCGACTATTAAAATTAGGTGATTTGACATGGAATGAGCCGAAAGGAACAAAATATATAGCATTGTTATCAAGAACAGTAAATTAAAGCATATGAAGGTTTTGTTATGTTTCCTGTCATATTAAAAAAGTTTTCATAGATGCATGTTTTTGAAATGTGACTATCAGATACATAATGCATAGATTGAACAGTCATAAAACTTGGAAAGTATGTTAATGCACAAATCTGGTAGTTGATGGTGCACTTTTTGAATCTGCGCTGGTCTGTAGTAAGTGGAGGCTCATTCATTGATCCACTTTTGTATTTTCATTTTTTATCTCATTAGAAAATTAAATGTACAATTTGATTTTCTTCCATAAGTTTCATTAAATACTTTTCATCATCCCAGATTTTTTGAAACTGTTTGTTCATAACTTTTTTTCTAAAAAATTTTTAACCAAACTTTGTGAAGTGGACTTACGTGTCGCAGGCTTGGATATATTTATCTGCGTTATGCAAACCACTTCTGTAGCAATTTTAATGTTAAATGTAATCCAATATTGTAACTAACTTTTGTCCTTTTGTGTTTAAAACTTAAAAGAAGTTTCAAAATCAGTAAAACATATTACATAAAATTGAAAAAAAATTAATTCATCAACTTGTATTTTTTGCTCTGTTTATGCCAGAACCATCTTTATTTTTACAAAATCAGCATAACTTGGGTCTCCATCAACTTCATTGTTGCTATTACTATAATTTTGCTTTTCTAACTCTTCTAAAAGTTTTCATTTTTTTGTATGTTTTTTAAAAGTTGACCAACATATCCTGGTTTCTTGGTCAGAAAAAATGTTGTCATTTTTTTCTTTCTGATAAAAATTAAAGAAACTACAAATAATTATGAACTCAAAGAACTTAACTTTCGAAAAGGAGTTCAATTTATTACTCTACTCTTCATTAAAACCATTTTAAGCAATAAAGTTAAAGACATGTGAAAATTATTCAGTACCAAAAAATAGCTTTAAAATTTTTTACTGAAATACATATATATTTTAATATAACTGTATGTACCATATGATTTCGTTATAGAATTTGTAAGGCTATAGGTACTATTTGTTGATCATAAATTAAAGGGAAAAATATTAATAATATTGAAATTATTGAAGCCGGTTCAATTTCCCTGTGGTCCAACAATCCTGACTGCCTCTGTTAATAATTCATGATACATTTTCTATAAATATTTACCTCTAAATCTTAAATATTTAAATAGTGCTAATAAAAGGCCATCATAAAAGCCAATTCCAGTGATGTATTGTTATACTGACAGAAAAAGTTTTTTCAGCACAGTTGAGACAAAAATTTTAAGGAAGTGCAGAAGAAAAGCAATTCTGCAGATGATGGTTGTAATAAATTATTTATCAAATAAATACATTAGTAATTGCAGTAAGAATTATTTCTTGCTAAGAGGCAAATGATTGAGCAAGCCTAAATAAGTGAATAAGTAAAGGAGGGGAAGAAATAAAAACATGATGGCACAATTAATGCACAAAAGTGCATCTAGTAATGAAAATGATCTTATTGTATTCCAATGATGTTATTCATCAATACTTTGTGTTTTTGAACCTGATTTGGACATTAAATGATTGATTTTAGTACTGTCTGATCAATTTTTTATAAATACATTTCAAGTTATAATAGATAGTAAGCTAAATAAAAACTTTAAATTGGAGCTTATTTATTCTTTGCAGTTTATTTCAAACAAAATACCAGTTTTACCTTAACAAATACCGTTTGTAAATAGCTCTAAAATAGCATTAAAAAGTAGTATCTGTGCACTGGTACTGTAGTCACTATCTATAAGATTTACCGATTTATGCACAAAAAACATTTGCATCTCAAAAGTTTTATTCACAATTCACAACTTTGCAATTTACTTACTCATGGCATAATATAAGAACAAAATCTATTGAATTTCGGCATATTTTAATCATTAAACATTGACCATATCAGGAAAGCTTGATATTTTTCATGGAAACGTTGAGAATTTCCACGAACAGATTCATTATCCTGCTTAAGTAAGTACCCCAAAACCTTTGAACTGCTGGAGTAAAGCTTTTTCTTTTCATTTTCGTTCCAAATTATGCCATAAAGAGATAATTTTATCTAATTATCACCATTGAGATGTAATGGAATTTTTGGCTTGTCTAAAGTAAACTTCTACTTTTAGAACATAAGTTATTCATACAGAATTTTTTTTATTTAATTCTTTTTTTAGTGAAATTTTTTCCCCCATGATGTTAAATTGAGTGTAATTTAAAAGTGGAAGTTTGTAAAATAAAGGTTATATGGTAGTTGTAAATGCATGACTTTAAAAAATAAATTGCTTTGATTTATTTTATTTATTTATTTTTTATTGCTCATGTGTTGACTTGATTTTAATGGTTATTACTTTTTAAGTTTGTGTTTCTCTACTTTAAGATGACACCAGACAATCGTAATCAAAGACAAAAAGCTCATGAAGAAATTCAAAAGGTCTGTGAGGCACTTTCAAGCACCTACCATCACATCCAATTTCAAAAACTGGATTTTGAAGAGCTTAATGTGATAGATTTGTTTTACAATGCAGATGTTGCAATTGTTGATCTTTCTGTTTTGGTAAGCTGTGAAATAGTTAAACACAGCAGAGTCTCGAAAATCCATGGTGTTTAAGACTGACTGCACCTTGGATTATTGAAAAATCTTAGTAATTACAATTATTACTAGGACAAATTAACAATTTACATCATGGTACAAGGTGCATAAAATATTGCAGTTGTTAAAATAATCCCCCTCAAATATCAACTTAAATTTCGCTTTTAATCAGCTATGAATTTATTTCCAAAAGTTTTTACTAATGGCTGTCCATATTTATGTGTTTACAAATATATGACCAACCCAAAAAATCTATATTGGCTTTTGAGAAAATGTTTCCTGATTTTGAAGTAAAAAAAGATTTATGATAGTAGAAGATTTCCGTTTTCAGATTTAACCTTTAGGAGACGGGCGGTACACATGCTGTACCGTAACTATTTTTTTTAGAGGAGGGGTTGAGATTTTCACTCGAACCCTTTGGAGCTGGGGATTTTTTCAAGGTTTCATACCTCTGGTACGACAGTTTATACTTTCTCTTTTCAATGGAAAAGAAATCAGTGGTTCAACTGTCGTACTACCTGGGTCGAAAGAAAAATTTCAAAAAAAAAAACAGCCCGGCTCCAAAAGGTTAAACAGAAATTATTTTATAGCTAGTAAATAGCTAGTATTTTTTTAATAGGAATGCAAGAAAGTCATGTTGCGTCAGTATCAGTTTTTTTTTTTTTTTTTTTTTCACGTTGTCCATTAATGTATGAAAAGTTTTACAGTTCAAAGAAACTTTCAATTTTCAGATTTTTTTTTTCTTTTTTAGGCATCTAAAACTAGGGGGTGAAAAATTGGAATGCTACTGACTCTGTGAAGAATTGGAAAAAGCTATGTTGAGGGGAGGGGGGGTGTCTAAATTCAGAATACCTTAAACAGAATCTTGGACTTCAAGATTGTCTAACTGATCTGCGTGAAGCTTTCACTCTTGACTGCGATAATTTCAAAATTTGATTTTTTATCAGTAATTTTTCGAAAAACATGTACAGAGTGAATTGTTATTTTTTATTGATTTGAAAGAAAATGAAATTATGCCTTACGTTTGAATTTTTATGAAGTATTAAGGAAATAAAAAAAAAAAAAGCTCCTTAAAAAAATATTATTCATGCTAAAATAAACATGTTTTTCTCTGGTTTTAACGCAATAGAAAACTGTGGTTTAAATTCCTACTATGAGATTAGGTCATATATTCTTGGAAATTTGATTCAAAATTATCTAGTCTGAAAAAAAAGTCTATTAAAAGCGACTTAACCCATAGCAAGATCAAACCTGCAATCTTCATGTTTTTAACGCAATGCAATAGTTTTTAGATTCTTTTCATTGAAGTAAGGTGTACAAAAAACAAAAAAATGTTTTTTTTTTCAACACAAAATCAATTTTTAAGGTCTATTTTTCATCAATAGCCGGCACGATAGCCTTTAAAATGAAGCATAAATCATTTAATTTGAATAAAAAATGAGGAAATTCTAGCGTGGTACCAGAAAACAGGCTAAAGAAATAATACATAAGATTTTTGAGACTCTGCTGTATATAGTTGAATTATTTCATGAAAATTTCTAGCTCCTTAACTTCAAACACTTTTTTTTCCAGGATCAGCAGAATCCATTATTTTATAGGTTAGGTGTGCGAGAAAGCTTTGGAATGAAGCAGAATATTTTAATTTACAATGACAGTGCTCCAGATCTTTCAGTTCCATTACTGGTATGTATATTCTTTGTAGTTTTTTTATTGCTAAGGAGGCAGTCTAATTATTTGTTTCATTTATGAATTTTAAATGTCTTGCATATTTTATTGTCTGATAGTAAGGATTAGGCTTAGTTTTAGTAATATGAAGTGACATCAGCCTCAATTAACTCAGACTTTTTGAAAATACGTTGCAAAGTTACAGTAGGTTGGTATACTACATTCTGTGGAAAATTTGATGAAGATAAGGGGTTATTGTTTAAGCTATTCAAATCAAGAATAGTCTGGAAATTAGAAAAAAAAAAACCTTCTTTAATGTGCGCATTTGGAACAGCTTACTAAAAGAGGTTGTAAAGAATAAGGGGGTAGATAGCTTTAAGAGGGCCATTGATCTTCATTAGGGACTAATAAATTGACTCCACCCTAGCTGGGTCCAGACCCTGTTGCTGATCTTCATATTTGTATTTATAATTCCTCCAATTATGTTTTAGCTGATTAGCAGGATATAGCTTAAAGTTTGTTTTATCCCTTTTGATCATTTTAAATAGAAAGAAGAAATGATGCTGTGTAGAAGGAAAGTTATCATTTACCATGTTTGGTCATGCTTTTGTACCACTTTGCCTTACCATCATATGTTGCTGTTAGACATTTTGCAATGGTTAATCTTTTGCTTTTTAGCTCTTCAAATTGAAAATAACATTATGTAATGTTTATCTGAAAACTATTTTTTTGTGTAAAATGCTTAAAAATATAGAAATTCACTAAACTAAAACATCCCGCATTGAATAAAAAGAAGGAAAAGCACAAAGTTGAGTGATCCAAAAAAT
Organism: Uloborus plumipes; assembly: GCA_038373865.1. Taxonomy (NCBI): domain Eukaryota; kingdom Metazoa; phylum Arthropoda; class Arachnida; order Araneae; family Uloboridae; genus Uloborus; species Uloborus plumipes. Next base: position 13,019 of record JAXGGA010013732.1, read on the forward strand.
CATTGACACGTGGAATGACATTAAAACTATGTTACATAGGTCATTCTTACAGAATCGGTCATTTTTGTGTCCTTGTTATAATTTACAAATGCTTTGACTCATACTTTTTTATGGGTTTAAATATTTTTCAGAATATAGTTTAACAAGATCATTGACATAAAACTACTATATTTCATTTTAAATACATTTTATGTGAGTCTAAAGTACTGAAAAGTCATTGCCTCACTTGTCCCCACTGCTAGCTAAAAATACGTGAAAATTATTTCTAAGAAAACAAATAAAAAGTTTACATTTTTGTAGATTTTATTTCAAAATATTGAATCGGTTTAATAAACAAAGCCATTTAAAAAGAAGTTTTCACTAAAAATTGGTTCACATTAGTATTATTAAGTTAGTCCCCATCGGGTGGCATGATTCCCTTACAACAATAAATTTTCTTCCCAGAATTGCAGTAAAATAATTTTTTCCAAGCAAAAAATTTTTTATTTACAGCAAAAATATAGAAGAGTATTGCATGATGCTTTTGTTTTTAACTTGTAGGGGAAAAAAATTGGAATCTATTTGAAAGCATAAAACAAATGAGATACTTTGCATCCGTCGTTCCCTCACACCAGTTTTTACAATTAAACAAAATAAAATAATGCATGAACACTCAATGATCATGTGTTGTTTCTTTGTTTAAATATTTGCATGCGGATAAACTCAAATATCAGTTAGGCAAAACCTGTGGTTAGAAGTAGCGCGCTACAAGTAGCGAAACTACTGTAGTAGCTACATACAAAACAATGGTAGTTTGTAGCGATTTTTGGAAACTACTTTTCAATTTGTTTTTTAAAAATAAATAAATCAAAAAAATGTTTTCAAAAAAGAGAGAAAGAAAGAAGGTTTAATCAAATGCAACTGGTGCAAATCTTGCACTAGTACACCAGCAGAGAGAAAAATGAACCTTGAAAATATGAACAGCTCTTACATCATTTTGACGCCATACATTCTATCTGTTTGATGTCATTGGTTTATTTGGTATCGTAATTTTCATATGCTAAAATATTCCCTAGCAAGAAATTATTAAAAACTTGAAGGTTGAATTCTTTCAATCTTTCAACTTTTGAATCTTTTCTTGTGGTGAATTTTTGTAAAAATTGTAAAAAAAAATCTTAAAAGAACGAATTGGAGCTAAAAAAAAAAAAAAAGCAAAAGAAACAAATAGACAATTCATAATAATATTACATGTTCAAATAAATTATTTTTTTAATCTTAAACACTTTGAATTTTTTCGGCCAATCCTCAAATGGTGTATGATTTTTATTTATTTATTTTTTTAAAGTAGCCAAGTAGCAACTACATTTCAAAAGTAGTTTGTAGTTGCTACATTTAAAAAAAAGTAGTTGTAGTTTACTTCATTTGTAACAAAGTAGTTGTAGCTCGCTACAAAAGAAATGTAGTTTTTCCAACCACAAAATCCTGAAAATAAATAAACGAAATTCAGGTCAGTTTTGGGTCAGCTCAGAATCTGGAAAAAATACATAAAAACCAGTTATCAAAGCTCAAAAAACGTGGGGCAAAGTGAAATAGTTCATTTTGTTTGCTCATGCTTTCATTTACCAAGTCACAAACTTATTTTTTCATTTATTGGTTTATTCACTCTTTTGCTTATTAATTAATTTATTCATTCATCCGTTCACTTTTTTTGGAATGATTCTCTATTTTATTCACTTTTTTTTCATTATTAATTAGTTCATTTTTTGTTTTTTATTCATTTATTTTTTCATTAATAATTCATTTATTAGTTTATTTGCGTATTCCTTTGATGAACATTTTTGTAACTTATAAATTAGGAAATGTTTTATTACAAAAATATTGCATTTTTCACTTAGCCCCATGTTTTTTTTTTTTCAGTGAAAAATTTCCACCTTTTTTTGAAGGTGCAAAATAACTGCCAAAAATTAAAAGTAACATTTAACGCTAGCTGTATTACAAAATACATTTTTCATTCTTTATTGGCACTGATTTTTAGAACAAATTTCCACTTTGTTCATTTTGAAACAGATCAGTCAACTTAACTATTTCACTTTGCTCCACATTCCAATACAATAGATTTGTTAACTAGTGCTAAAATATTCGCAGCAGTTAAGTATAATAAACCACAATAAACACATATTTACAACCTAATATTATGAAACACTGAGATAAAAATCATAATTATAAAAGCACACAGAGAACAGCACTAAGAACACTCACAGCAAAGTGAAAAGCTTGATTAAATTCAGAGCAGCTTCCTACATGTAGCACTGAAAGAACATTCTGGCATTTTTTCAATCGGGAATATTACTACGCTTATAGGTTCTGTTAATTTGTTTGGTTTGTAGTTCTATAGTTTCCTCCATCCATTGGCACACATTAAACATTTTTACTCTTGTATTTTCACTTTATTTCTGAAATTTTAAATTTTTGCTTTTAACTAGTATACATTCAAATGTAATGGATCTGTTATGTATCATAATATGAAGTACACTTTCTAAAACACTTTAATTTGAATGTTTTGCAAGCGTTACCATATTATCACATCTGCAATGTATTCAAACCATTGTTTTTTAAGTACAAATTATTTTTTAGAAAGTTGATTCTTCATGTTATGTAATGTAATAGGGTTTATACTAGTATGTCATACTTTAAACTCAAAGTTTTACATTCATTGAATAAAGTGCAAATATATGCAAAAAAGTATCACATTCGTGCAAATAAATTAAGCAAGTTATACATTAGATTCCAAATGTTGCCGAACTTTGCAATTTTTGGCACTTTCTGTCCTAATTTGTTAGTAAAATTAAACTACCAAAAATGCTGCAAACTTGGCGTTTCTTAACTTTCTGTCCAAGTTCATCGGTGCAATTTTAAATGGTGCATATAAGGCAAAATCACCACACAGGTATAGTTTTGAAGAGTAAAGTGATTTTGAGTGAAAATTAATGTAATAAACTGTAAATTTAGCCAGATTACAACAAATTAAGCACATAAAAGAATACAAATAACTATTTGTGAAATTTGTATCAATATTTATGTGTTGTTTTGTTTTGGCCTTAAAAAACATTTCTATCATGTTGAAATTTTAATTTTCTTTTAGCTTTCATGTACAAATTATACTTTATTGTCTTACAAATTAAATGATAATGGCTGCTGTGTTCTTACGGATCCTTCTGGAATACGACATGATGCATCAGAGAGTAAAATTACCTTTAGTGGTCGCCTAAAAAAATTGTTACAAGAAGTAGAAGTTCAGACTAAGTAAGGAAATATTTATTTCTTTTCCACCTTATTTACTTATGTTTACGTGTTTCAATTTTTTTTAACTAAAGAAATTCAAAAATATTCAGTTTCGAAATTGTTTGATAATCCCTTTGAATTTCTTGCTACCGTCAGGGAAAATGTAGCATGCACGAATGAAGCATTGTAAGTAAAAAAATAAGAGTGATGATTTTCTTTGGTCATTAGACCAATAATGAAGATAAAAAAAAGGGGAGGGGCTGACCTCTAGTTATAACTGTTACACCTGTTCCATGCTATGGACACTGCTCAAAAAACAGTGGAGCACATGGTTTTAATAAAATTATGTAAATAATTACAGTGAACTCTCACTTATGCGCCGACGCAAGGGACCAACAGAAAAAGGCGCATAAGTGAAAGAGACGTATAAGTAAACAGGCCTATTTAAAGGCAACATAGGTTCTAATGAGAATGAATGAGAATGTTTCTATAGAGAAGGGATATATTACTACGGTTTGACAATTACTGTAACTACAATGATAAAGAGAAAACAAAAATTTCAGCATTCCTAATCACAAACTCTTTCCTTTAAAAGGATGCATAATAGACAACTGTCAATCTCCGAACGCTAGATCATGCGGAAAAAAAGACTTCCGTGAGCAAAAAGGCGAAAGATTACAGAGGAAAGTGAAGAAAAATACTTACTTTTTAAAGAAAATAAATTAAATTTTTTACATTTTAGGGAAAAATTCGGCACATAAGTGAAATATTTATCTTTAGAGTGGCGCATAAACGAATGATACTATCATTATTTTGCTATGGAATGTGCTGGGACCATTTAAAATCATCGTATAAATGGAAAAGGCGCATAAATGAGGCGGCGTATAAGTGAGAGTTCACTGTATATCATAAATTAATGTTGAATAAAACAACCATAATTTAAAGGGTGACAGAAAACAAAAGAAGATAACTTTGCTTTCAAATCAACTTTCCTGAGGTCAAAAGCCAGAAGAAGGATATGAGTACAGAAATTGTGATTTCACACAAAAGCTTATTTGTTCACTGTTTTAGGCATGAAATTCAATTCTTCTGCTTTTGCTTAGGGAAAAAGACATTGGAAAATGTTACAAGGACATTATTTATCAGAATCCTTGCCATGATTATCAAGAGACTAAGAAACTAGTGTGTAGCGGATGCTATTGGTGGGGCAAGAATTCTCCTTTCAAGACTGGAAGATTCTAAGAAACAGGGAATGTGAAACGTTGACCAGAGCATGGTTGGCTTCCTGCTGTCACAGAAAGTAATGACCAGTATATATACTGTTAACAGCTTGTCGAAACAAAATAGCCGGTGCTAGCTAGCTGTGAAGAGTTTTATTCTGCAACAGGATGAAGGATCTCAAGCTCAGCAATCTGAAAAAATCATAGGGGTGATCTGTACGCATGTAGGCCAATAGTTTTTTTTCTGTTAGCAGTAAGACACCATGTTGATTGCTGTTTACATACCAGTTCAATTTAGTTTAGAGGGTGACACCAGACAGTTTTGGTGCTGCAAGAAAGTTGCACTAGCTGTAACCTTATCTTTGTTCGGTTATATTAAATATAACATTCCAAATTAGGTGGTTTGATAATATAACTTGAAGTAGGCATTGGTGGATATGTGAACCTCTCTGTCATTTAAAACAGCAATATAAAATCAGCTTGCAGATGAAATACTGAGACCCCATGTCATATCACACTCTGCATAACACTCAGCAGCAAGTGAAGGGTATCATAATGCCAGTCTCATACAGCAGTTTGCGGAAAATTTTCTTGAAGCTGAAACAATGCAATGTGTGGAGTGGCAGCATGCTCTTTTGAGCCAAATGTGGCAAACATGTTTGGGACAATTTCAAATAACACATTTTTACAAGACCAAGATCCCCTTTTCCTCTTCAAAACTTGGAGATGAACTTCTTCAGGAGTGGAACAGTATCCTCTAATATATTACAGATAACCTCAATGCACTCATGCAACACAGACATGTGGCAGTCTTAGCTGTTTGGGAGGACCACATGACATATTAAACATGTTGTATCATTATTAAGCAATAAGTTATCAGCCCTTAACATTTAGGAATCAGGCGATACACATGTTGTGCCATAAGTCTCGTCTAGTTTAGAGGACGGGGTTGAGATTTTCACGCAAACCCTTTGGAGCCGGGATTTTTTCAAGATTTCATGTGTCTGGTACGACAGTTTATACCTTCTCTTTTCAATGGAAAAGAAATCTGTTGTTCAACTGTCGTACTACCTGGGTCAAAAGAAAAATTTCTATATGAACAGCCCGGATCCAAAAAGTTAAACCAGGGCTAAAGCAGAACCCCGTGCAATATACTGACAACCTGGTTAAGATCATACAAAGACTTGGCTACAATTAAAAGGCTCTGTTAATAACTATTCTAGACTGCGTCCATAACAAGGACAAAACTGTTATCTCTGGATATTGTAACAGGTCTGTTGGTATATTTCATGTACAGTAATTTCCGGAAGAAATGCCGTGGCTAAGTGTTTAAAGTGTTCAGTAGTATGGCTTACATTTTATCTATGCATTGATTAAAAGCTCGAATCACATTAAACGGCTAACTGTTCAAAAAGTATGATAAAAGCCAAACTCCCTGTTTGCAAATTTTTTGTATAATTGATTGCAAGTAAATATGAGCTCATTAAAAAAAAATGAATGTAATGTAAAAACCTTAAACGAATGTCAGGAAGCAAAAAAATGAAAAACCTGCATTTTATTGATATTAGTTCCGGATAGAAGCAACAGATAACAAAAGTCCTATTCATGAAAATGGGCCATTTAGAAAAATTGTGAAAAAGTTCTTGTTTCATATGGAAATATGGTCCTTGCTCATTCTGGATTGTAAAAATGACTACAATTTTTTTTTTTTTTTTGTCTTTTGTCAAGAGTTAATTTGCAAAAAAAAAAAAAAAAAGTGGCCAAAACCTTCCCCACTTTTCTCCAAAAATCGGGATTGATTTAAAAATGGGATGCAGTTTTTTTTCTTATTTTTTTCTTTAAAATTTGGGAAACGGAGTCATATGTGAGTATATACGGTAAATTATTTCTATCCTTTCTTTTTGTTATGCTTTTTATTGGTTATCTTCTACCCTGCTATACCGTGATTGTTGATTACGTTAATTGTTTTTAAGTGTGACGTTTCTAAGCATTTGAAATTGTTTTGATACTATTTTCTGGTGCAGAGATTATGCAGATGTGGTATTTCTACTGAAAATTACTGTAATCCTGTATCATTGTCAAACAACACATTGTTTGTCATTTATATGCTACTACATTGTTGACTCAAAACATCAGTTCATGCTCCTTTTACCATTCCAAAGAATTAATGTTCCTTTGCAAATGTTTTTTGCTTCTCTTCTGTTATGCATTTTGTTTTGTGTATATTCTCTCCTGTATACCTATGCAAATTCTATTTCTCATTTTTGTAATTTCTTTAAGCTCTGATTTCTTGCTAGGTAACTTTATGGTATGTTTTAACATTATTAAAAGTATTAAAGGAGTGTTTTTGAAAAATTCTGTTTTTAACTTTTTTTAATACCTTGAAAAATTTTTTATGTGTTCCTTCTGAAATCTAGTTGACATGTACTTTAGTTTTATTATAAATTGTCTTTCAGTTTTAAGCTATAAACAATGCTGAATTTCAGGGCACATATGAAAGAAAAATTCTTATCAGATCTTCGAAAAGCTCGGGAAACATACTCTGGTGATGAGTTAGCAAAGGTAAGTGGGTGCTTCAGTTCTTGAGTGCTAGTATAAATATTATCATTTTTCAATTATAATTACAATTTTTTATTAATTAACCAATTTTCGGTAAGTAAACAAACTTGTATTGCTGGCTGTTTGATACTCTGAGTATCTAGTGTACTTGTAGAATATTAACTGCTAAAATAGTAGTAAGGGCACAAGGTAATTAAGAAATCAATTTTTTACTTGGTCACTAAAAGTACCCTATCTCATAAAGTACTAAAACCGTCACTTAAGGACTCTAGCGTTTGTTAAAAAATCACTTGTTAGCTTAATTGGTGATCACTAAAGGTCAGTGCCTAACATGCACAGCTCTTTTCTATGTTCAAAATGCTAATCAATCAATAATTTACACCAAACTTCTGTACAAAGGCAGAAGAATCTTCCTAGAATTGTTTGAATTATATCTATTGTGATTAACCCAAGCACTCTATTGCTTTTGTTAGTTACTATGCTCCACTGTTTAGGGTCAAGCGGGGTAATTGAAAATGGGGTAATTCAGAACAAACGACATTCGCGCTTCTATAAGCAATGAAAGAACCAAATAGCAATAGCAACTGGAAATTCACATCTTCATTATTAGGTTAAGGATGTTTTTTCACTGATGTGGCAACACTGTACTCACCATTTCCTTAGTTATCCTAACCCTTCTCACAAAAGTTATCAAACAGTTTTTCACAGTCATCAATTTCCATCCTGTTCTAACTGATAAAATTGTAGTAAGTTATCACTTTCATTATATTTGCCTTCAGTTATTAAGCCTTTAACAGGAATCAACTGGAGTTTCGCTGTGTTTTATTTATAGCACCCTGCAGGATGGTGTTCATAATTACCCTGTATTTTTCTAGGTAAAGGTAATTATGAACATTTTTTTCAAAGTAGTTTTTCCCACTTTAAGTCAAATTTTAGGATCCAAATAGTTATTTTGACCACTTTACTGAGCGGACTTTTTGTAATGATATATACAAGCTTATCTGTACGTTTGAACGTCCAAATGACTCGCACTTTTGTGAAGAAGCCACCTCTTCAATATACGAGTGAAGACTTATTGACGGCTGTGAGTGATATAACAAATGGGAATATGATCTACAGAGAAGCAGTGGACACCTACGCTATCCCTCTGGGTGTTTTGCACTACAGAGTTAAGGTCAAAATTAAGGGGGTGGAAGCAGGTCACCCAACGGACAGACCAACGGTGGAGCTAAATTTAGCAAAATTACTAGGGCTCGTATGGGTCTACCTTGTTACAAGGAAGAGTTGAAAAGCCTTATTCAAGACTTTGCTTTGGCTAATGGGTTCCATGTCCGATTCAAAGATAGAAATTCAGGTGATGACTGGCACCTTAGTTTCATGAAGAGGTATTCAAACATTTCTCTAAAAAAAACAGAACTCCTAGGAAAATCTAGGAAGAAAGCCAGAAATCCCTATGTGGTATATCATTTTTTGTGATGCAGTCAAGGAATTTACTGAAAAGCCAGGGTAAGCCAGGGGGAAAAGCATGTTCATATTTATCCCATGTACTATGGGGTAGTTATGAACAATTGGGGTAGTTAAAAACAAGAATTTTTTAAAAATTTCCATTAGTCAAAAAATTAAAAAACGGTCTCGCAGTGTAGCAGGGGAGTTAATAGTTGTTTCTGGTGAGTGTCCAGATTTTTAAATAGGACATGGTGCTCCAGAGAGCAATTAACGTGCGAAAGTGCAAAAATTTGTTCATAATTACCCCACTGACTCTACTTAGCTTGAACACTAGGCATAACTTATTAAAGAATTTAGCATTTGGAGATACTTCTACCAGAAAAAACAACCTAATCACACCATGCAGTATGTATGATTGTTTTGGCATTTGCTATTCAGCAACTAGCAAACAACTATTGAATAAAAGCAATTGCTGTAGTTTGTTAAAGAGTCTTTAAATAGCACTGCATGTATGAAACTTCGGAATTTTTGTGAAATAAAATTTGAATGCATGAAATTTCGGAGTACCGTATTTTTGCGAATAAGCGCCGCATCGTAATATATTCTCAAGAAAAAAATAATTAATATATGCGCTGCATCTTCTATTAGTGCCGCATCCAAAATCAAACAACTTAAAAGCACAATTAGTAGTAAAGAAAGCTGGAATTAAATGTGAGCAAAAGATATTTTTAGCTAATGTAACTATTTACAATATACTACAGTATTTTGGGAAAATAAGTCACAGCTTATAAGTGTTTAAGAGCTGAATTTTAACTCCTACTGCTTTTACGATACAAAAGATTTTTTTATCTGCATGTTATGTTTTTTATCGCCTAAAATGAAATAAATTAGATTCGGACCCGGAAAGCCACAACTACAACACTCTTGAACAGTTCTATTTTAAAAACTGTGGCAGCATTTCTGCTTATTCAGTTGTTATTTAATTTTCCTAGATCTGATAAGGAAGGGGAATGAATTTAGAGAAAAAATATCAACACTTCTCAACACATGCGATTAATGAATCCAACGAAAAACAACAACAACAGCAAAAAAAATAAAAATCAAACAGTCTGCACGTGGTTTAGAGTTTCACTGGTCCACAAAACACATATGTGCAATCGCTGACTCACCTTCTCACCCATCTCTGACTTTAACTTGGATTTTTCTTTTTTTGACTTGGGGGAAAAAAAAAAAGGAAACCACTACATGCGCAGCACTAGCATTTTTTAAACCTTTTTTCTTGTATATACTGTTGCCCTTAATCCCGAAAATACGTTACACCTAATGCTTAAGTGTGGCTGTAATTTCATTATTTGTTATTTCAGTGTAAGTTTTAAGGAAGTTGTTTAATGTCTAACTGAGACATATATAACTAGAAAATTTTCTTTTCTCAATTTAGATTTTACGAAACATGAGGAAACGTCTTGATGACCCTAATATAATTTCTGGAGATGTTGTCCTAAATATGCTAATATCTTTCAGAGAAATTCAAGTAAGTTGTCAACCCTGTATGACATCACATTTTATTTTCCAGCTGTTTTTAACTGAATTACATGAAGAAATAGTTAAAATACCAACAAAAAAAATGCAAAAAGGATCGCTTGTAAAATATAACTTTGAAATAATGAACAAACTTGTCTTCCTAGACATTGAAGTAGTCAAAATTGAAATTGATTAATACATGAAGTATGGGGCAAACACGTTATCATTTAGCTTTTATTTTTACTTAAACTTCTGCATCTATTCTTCTAAATAAGGGATTTTAATGTAAATCACACACGCATAGTTACAAGGCTTTTGCTTGTTGTGTAATATTGATAAAAACCCTTTAAATACAATATTGTGAAAAGTATACACTAAAAGCGTGATTCTTTTCAAAATGCAAGAAGCATCAAACTCCAGATACGTAAATCATCCAGATAGTTAAATCGGTGAAAGTTGAACCAATAATAAAATATTGAATTTAATAAAATATGAAACATTCAGTGTTCTTGTACTAAAACAGATCTGTCATTGAACAAAAATCATAACCCCCCCCCCCTCTCCCCAAATCAACCTTATGTCTAAAAGTTGCAATCACAAAAGCAAATCATTTTTGTGTAGAAATGCAAAATTCATACAGTTTTAATTGAAATTAATTTTCGTTTTTATCCAAACAAAATGTTTATTTCCAACTTTTGCACTGTTTTTTAGACAATATATTTTCAAAATGCCACAAGGCATTTACGTCATTATAGGCTTTGAAGATTCCCCAGTTATACAAAATCAAACAAAAATGGCCGATTTGAAATGAATGGAGTTGTGAAAAATTATAAGATAAAAGCTTCTTTGCACCAGATTGAAGGAATTCGTAAATCATTCGACAAGTAATTAACTTAACAATTAGCTTACTTTATGCATTGTTTTCTCTTCATGTTTTCTTTCTATTGTTTTCTTTGCTTGAAATGGTGTCCGATCTTTTCAAACCTATAATAAGTAAGCAAACATATGTATTCTGTTTACAAACAGCAGAAAGTTGGAAGTCAAACAGGGTATCTAGGAATTTTTAAAGAAGAGTGTTTCCTATGAACTTGATTAGCCCCATCTCATTTTTATAGATCTGTAATTAATGAAGATATTAATTAAAAAGGCAGTGAGCATTCTTGGCCAAATTAGGACTTACCCATTCCAAATTTTAGTCTCAATTGAAGTTTTAATAATTTCGTCTCAAATTTGTCTCAAGCAGAAGATGAAATTTGTTTGAGGCTTTTGAGGTTATTATAACTGCATTTATAAGCCTTGACTTAAAAATACTTTCTTCTACTCAAATCATTAACTAGTTGTTTTTCTTTTGAAAATGTTGTAACTATTTTCTCTTTATTGTCAATATTTTCTTTCTGGCAAAAATAGCTTTTTGCATTTTTATGAAATATTTTTTAAAAATATTATATAACGTAATAATTTCGCATGTAAAATATGAACAACATTAAAAATTTTATTAAATGTTAGATGTTTTCATTATTAGGTTTTGCTTGAATTGAGTTATTTAGTTTTGCTTCCTAATTTATTGTTGCTAATACCTGTTGCTTACAGTGTACTTTAATTTGTTTTATAAATATAGGATTATGATTCCATGGTCAAATTGGTTGATGATTTAATGACGATACCTAATCTTAAATTCACCTGTACTTCTACCATTCAACATTTATATGCTTTTGCTCTGAACAGGTAAATCCTTGTTTCATTTAATGTATTTTTCAACTATTAATTTATCAGTATGTTATTTCAAAGCAAAATAATGAATAAATGTATAGTAGTAATCTGGTAAGTATGACAGTTATAACTTTAAAGATTTGTTGACTTTGATTAATGTGTCAGTTAAAGATTTGTAAGGACATGTGTTTCATGTGTTGTTTAAAGAATTATCTCTTTTGTAGACGAAACAAAGAGGGTGATCGTGAAAGAGCTTTAAAAGTGGTTACTACTGCTTTAGAAAAGAAGGAAAATCATTTTCCTGACATGGTCTGTCTTTGTGGCAGAATATATAAAGACATATTTGTAGAATCTCAGCATACAGATCAAGATAGTTTAGAAAATGCTATTAAGTGGTATATGTTTATCTTTTTAGAAATGTAGTATTTTAATTTTATGTATTAAAGTATGTTTTCTCTGTTAATGCTGCTGTTTGTTTAGGCTTCTGTAGGTAAGTTAGTTTCTTTTTTCTGTTTTAACTGTTGATTTTTAATTCATTTAAGACTGCATGGGTTAAAAAAAATAGAAATTTTAATTTACAACATGAATTTTTATATAATTAAACCCTGCTTGCAAATCTATACTTTAATTTTGTGCAGCAAGACCTGATCTTTAAGTTATCTGACTTTTTTAATCTTGCCATGCCTGTTTCAAATATAGTTTTTTTTTTCTGTTATGATAATTTTTGAGGCCTTTGTTTGTATGCAGGTAAACTTGTGTAAGTTGACCACTCATAGTGAAGTACTTTACTTCTCAACTTAGACAGGTGGTCAACTTATAGAGGTTGATGTATATGAAACAGGACTAATTCAAAAGTGATAGACTTAGACAGGCGGTCGACTTACAAGGGTGGTAAATTTTACACGTTTTCTTTACTATATACTCATAATCAGGGGTCAATACAGAAGGGGTTCGGAGAGGCACCAAAGAATAAAATGTAAAGTAAAAAAAAAGAGGCAGAGTAATTCATAAATGTTTTGATTTAAAATGCTCTTGAATTTCTTTTATGTTTTTTAAAAACCCATGAGGCCAATTAATCTACTCTGAAGTACATAAATGTTATGTACTAGTTTACTTTAAATGCAGACTTAAAGTACCTTTTTAACATTTTAAACGAATTAAATACTAAACATTCTATAATTTTACCAAAATGCTATAACAGTGAGCAGCAGTACTTTGAAATATTGCCATATTGATTTAAAAAAGAGGTGTTTAAAGCAACGATAGCCTCATGTTGAGTTTTTATAAATATATTTTTCGTCATGAGAGAGTTATAATAAACTCTGTTGCAGTGTTCAATTCAACAGACTATGGTACATTATTAAAAAAGGCATAGCTTCAGAGTATGTAAGCTTCATTGTACTGTTCAGAAACTTCCTTCACGAACTTCGAACCAGGTGCTGTTTTGTTTATAAAACTATGATGCAGTTGAGATTACATTTTGGTAGTGCATGCGATTTTCATTTAAATTCTCCTTTTCTGCCATGAAAGCACCAAGTGATTTCTTTAAATTTTCATTTCTAATAAGCTTGAAAAGAAGTCCATATTTTCACAACTGTCTTCCTTGATTGAAATGACTCTTCAAGGTACATACACACAACCTTTTTCTTGTCACCTAAAAATCAATGAACCAATTGCATTAGTATGCACCCTTGAATTAAAAACTAGTGAATAAGTACGTTTCAATTTTTTTTTCACTGTGATCTCTGATTCTATTATTAGTTTTATAGTAAACTAAAGTGATTTTGAAATAATTAATAAGAATATGCTTTATTTTTTTAAAAAATAGCTTCAAAATGCTTTAATGCTATGGAGAAATAAATTATAAAAATATTTAATGCAGTAGTTGATTTTATCTTATCTTGTTAGGATGGAATGTGCCCCCATAAAATTTACTACTGACTGTAATTTGTTTAACTAATTCCCTAACTATCAGTTTTAGTGCATAATTTCTCCTTATTTTTGTTTTCATGACCATGCATTTATTAAATTATTGCAACAAGTTTCATCAAACTTGGTTCAATAACTTTGAAATTTCAGAATTAATGTACTGTTTGAACTGTTCTTTCTTAATTTTAAATGACAAAATCAGAAGTATTTACAAAATTGAACATTTGTTTACTTTCTCCAACAATGCACTTTTCTCATCAATATAAATAACTTGCATAATAACAATATGTAACTGCCATTGCATTGCACTTTTTCTTACATAGAATTTCTTACAACTTGATTAAATCAAAGAATTTGTCTAGACTTAAAGGAGCTTACATTGCTGTAAACCACCAATTTTTTTATCTCATCTAAATCTATTTCTTGTTGTTTTTTTTTAAATGTATTTCAAATTACCTTTTTAACAACTGGAACAATTTTTTTAAAAAATATGTCATCTATTAAAAACAAAACATATAGCTAAAAAACAGAAACTAATGAAAATCATCCTATCAAACTATTAAACATTATATTTGAGTAAATTCAACTACTAATGAACTTTTTGAATGGAGCATTTTAAATTAAAATTCTTTACTTTCCAATATTTAAGCATAGAAACTTAGGGGAAACAAATGAACTGAGTTACATCAGATACACTGGCGGAAAAAAAAATCCCAACACCAAGAAACAATTACTGTAGAGTAATGAAATTTGGGTAATGCAATTGTCTAGTTAACATGTTTAATTGATCAAATGTACAAGATCACTGCCTAATTTAAGCTCAAGAAAATGCTGTGCAAATGTGAAATTATGTTAATTTAATAGAGGGTGTAACCTCCAGAATTTTGAAGGCAAGCCTGCAAGCGTGCATGCATTATGTCATACAGGTGCCTAATGTCACTTTGTGGTATGGAGTTCCATGTTTGTTGCACTTGCTGTGTCAATACTAGGACCGTCATTGCTGACTGTGGATGATGCTCGAGGTGCCATCCCATAATATCCCATACGTTATCCCATACGTGTTTTTGCAGGTCATGGTAACATGTCAGCACTCTGTAGAGCACATTGCATTACAGCAGCGATGTGAGGACGAGCGTTATCCTGTTGGAAAACGCCCCCTTGAGTGCTACTCATGAAGGGCTGTACTACTGGTTAAATTACCAGACTGACGACAAATTTTCAGTCAGTGAGTTTGGGATAACCACAAGAATGCCCCTGCTGTCGTAGGAAATTGCTCCAGAGACCATAACTCCAGGTATGAGTCCCGTGTGTCTAGGCCGTAGACCGCTTGGATGCAGGCGGTCCCCTGGCCTCTTTCTGACCAATATACAGCCACCACTGGCACTAATTCAGAATCTGTTTTCATCAAAAATTACAACAATCTCCACTCCGACCTCCAGTGAGCTCTGTCGTGGCACCACTGCCGTCGGAAAAGGCAATGGTTTGCAGTCAATGGAATACCGGCTACAGGCTGCCTGGCTCGGAGCTGTCCTTGAAGTGAACAGTTTCTTACAGTTCCTTGGGTCACGACGGTACCAACTGCAGTTAGAATATCAGCCGCAGATGCAGTACGATGCGCCACAGCCGTACGCAATATACGGCGATCTTCCTTCTCAGTCGTGCCACGTGGCAGCTTGGAACTTGATCTTCTTGCGGTAGTACCATCCCTTGCCCATAGCTTCCAATAATCATGCATGGTGGAAACATTCCCACCCAAGTCTTTTTGCAATATCGCGAAATGAAAATCCACCTTCTCGTAGCCAAATTGTACGACCTCGTTTAAACTCGGTGAGCTGTTGATAATGGCTTCTTCTTCTTCTTCTTAAAAGCATTCCTGGCTAACATGAACGCAATTCGTCAAATTTCATGGAAAAATAATACACACGAGCTTCACAACACGCTTTTAAAACAAGCCTTATTTGCATGTTCTGAGTGACGCCAGCTGCGCCACACTTATGCGCGGAAAGCGAAATTTCAATCGATGTCATCTTTCAGTTGTATAAACACGTCTACCAAATTTCGTTTATCTAACACAAGTCTTTCTTGGTGTTGGGATTTTTTTTTCCGCCAGTGTATTTTCCTCAATATAAATTTTTAAATCTATATAGGGGAGGAAAAAACTCCCCTATGAAACTAACGAATTAACCAAGAAAGATAAGAATGGTTTTTGTAATATTGGTTCAAAAGCACCTTACTTTAATCACTCTCATTAAATTTTATTTCATAAGCATTGTCAAAAAATAGGAAATGAGTAATTAAAAAAAAATTGTTTCAATGTACTATTTACATTAAATTAAAATTATTTACAAAACTTTCTTTTGAAGGTGAAGTAAAGCACTTCAACTTTACTGAACTAATTGATTAATCATTCATTCATACTTTGTCTGGAAGGAAATGTAGTTAGGTTCTTACTCAACCTTTTTCTATTTCTAAAAGCAAATGAAAAATTAATTGAATCGTTTATTTCGAAAAGGTAAAATCTCTATTTTTATCTCCTCTGTCTCTTTAGAAAATTAAACAGCGCACGGTTATATTTTTGAATGTCATAATCAATGGTTATTTGGTAAATTATTTCAGTAATTGTGTACTTAACTAAAGGCATTTTTTCATTGATTATGACATTCAAAAATATAACCGTGCGCTGTTTAATTTTCTAAAGAGACAGAGGAGATCAAAATAGAGATGTTACCTTTTCGAAATAAACGATTCAATTATATTTATCATCTCTATAATTTTCTAGATTTTGTCAATTTAAATGTAAAAATTATAAGCCACTGTGTCAATAGACAATGGTTATCAAGGATGCTTTTTATTCTATAATAAAAATACCTCATAAAAATCTTTGCTTGTACAGTGAACTATCTATCGGTCTTTCACACTTTTGTTTTCTTTTTTTTTACTCTGGTGATTTACTGAATGCAGAAATAGGTGTTTGCCAAAGGTCGTATTTAGCTTTTAAAGATATTTTTAACATTCAGTGTTATCACTTTTCGCTGCTACTATTTATGTATGTATTGTGGTTTTGACTTTTTTTAGTTATTACTTACGCTAGTATCCTTTTTTATCTGTTTTTCTGATTATCTGTGATATTCGCTTATCCACGGCTACTGTGCCACCCTATACTGCAAATAATTAGGATTTTACAGTTGTTTGAATGGTTTAATTTGTTTTGATGCTTTTTTTAGGTATCGCCAAGGTTTCCATGTTCAACCAAATGAATATGCTGGAATAAATTTAGCTACTCTACTTGTGATAGCGGGAAATGAGTTTTCAAAATCATCTGAACTTCAGCATATTGGCAGAGTCCTAAATAATCTAATTGGACGTAAAGGCAGCCTTCATTCCCTACAAGATTATTGGGATGTTGCAACATTTTTTGAAATCAGTGTGTTAGCTGAAGATTATGCAAAAGCCATAGAAGCATCTCTGTGCATGTTTGAATTAAAACCTCCTATTTGGTAAGTTTCTCTCATATTTTAATTCCTCATTTGTATTAAAAAATATGAATTAATGAATCCAAATCGTTTTTTAAAACTTTTTTTTATTGTTTCTGTTTTATTGTATTGCATGGTTAAATTATAACTTATCACTCTTCAAAAACTACACATTTATTATTCTCTTAATATAAAGCATGTGAAAGGTGTTTTCAAAGTTTAAAATTAGTCTTTCTAATTTGTTTTAATTCAGTGCTGTAGAACAGGAACTATAACTTTTTTGTTTTAAATAGGTATTTAAAATCAACTATTGGCAATATTGAGTTGATAAACCGCTTTCGTAAAAAGCCTGAGCATTTGGAACTTGGTGCTGAGGAACAGGTACTAGTTTTTGAATTGCAAATATAACTTAGCATGCATATATTCCATTATTTTTTCCAATGTACCGTATTACCCCGCATTAGCCGGTATGCCGCAAAATTCAAGGGTCACCAGATTTTCAGTAACTCTTGCTTGGTCCTTTCCGGCATGCCAAAAAACCGAGGTTAGAAAAAAATAATAATTTAATACTATAATAATAAATATATATATTCAACTTAATATATTTTTAAATATATCATCTTATAGAAAGTTTTATTTTGCAAATTTTAATTAACAATATCATTTCTGTTATTATGAAAATAAAAAATTTTTTATTATTTTATAAAAATTAATTAAAACTAAACAAACATTTGTAAACCTAAAATTTAAATATTTCAGTTTGCACAAAGAATTTACTACAGCTATTCAATAAATAAAAAATAAACTTACCTCTCTAAAAGGAACTAAAAATAATTTATTAAAACAAGTTATGAACGAATCGATGTGACAATAATTGCTTTTGAATCCATTATTTAATTGGCACATAACTAGAACCTTAACTAATGACCATCATTAATAACAAATAAATACTAATTTTATTTCCTATATTGTAAAAATATTTCCATTCTTGATAAAACAAACCAGATTGTCAGTCTGAAAGATATTCTTTCAGAAAATAGTCATCAGATTCACTTTTAGATCATCAGATTTATTTGTTTCTCCTCAAAGTGGTTTCTTTTTGATTGGAACTGAACTGAGAATTTTGTTGGGAAATGAACCTCGAATTATCCGGCATGCCGTAAAATTCGAATTTTCAGGCATGCTGGTCAACCTCTTTTTCCCGGCATGCCGGCTAATGCGGGGTAATACGGTACATCATCCATCATACTTAAAAATTTCCTTTATATTGTTGTGAAGTGTTGTTTAATTTAAATATAGTTTATCTCTCTATCATATTATCTTTAATGTGTATTAGAACAATTTCAATACAGTTGAGTCTAGAAGTTCCAAGGCATTTAGGGCTTTTACTGCCTCAGATTACTGAAAACTCAGATTATCTAGAAAGTCTTATTAAATTAAACTTTACACTATTTTCTCGACATCTAAGTATGTACACTTTTTACTTATTTGTCCACAGAAAAGAAAGTATCGTCTTTACAAAAAAAATTTTGGCTCAAGTTTCAAAATTAATTTCCATTTTAGTTAGACCTAAAAGGACTTTGATTCTTTTTCTCAACATCTGCATACATTTTGATGTGTATTAACTTCGAGGCTACCCCAAAATGCATTTTAACTACTCCCAAATCTATTTTTGCAAATTTTGTTTTTACTTCTGAATGTACCTTGCATACCATAAAAAGGAAAAGTAGTTGGCTATACAGGTTGAAATTTTGTTTATACAACTCAAATAGCTTCTAGTTGTGCATCTCCCTTTTGAACTACAATTGGATGTTCCCAAATGGCTATTTAGTTTATCTTTGTAATAGAACTATCAATTTCAGCTTATTTTTCATAGCAAGTTATCTCCAAAGCATATCTAAATCCATTTTTAGTAGTCAATGAATAAGTTGCCACTTAGTGAGTATTGTTGACATCAACATCTCAATACCTTTTTATTACTTTGCTGTATGTAATTAATATTGTTTTGCAATAGTGAAAGAAGTTGATTTTTAGATTTAAATGCTAATCACAATTTAAGCAGTTGGGATATGGTGTAAAATATCTGTAAAGTACATTAAATAAGCCCGAACCTCAGACTTTCGAGACTCTACTGTAATAGGGTTCCATAGAAATGTCAACCTCAGCCTTGGAAAAAAAAAAAAAAAATCAGAAAGCTGTAATTTTCACCTATCATTTTATTCACCAAACTTTCTTGTACATAAATCTTTTAACAGTTGGCAAAAATTCTGTTTGTTATTTTTCTTGTAGCTCAATTCACCCATTGTTGTAAAAAAGGCTTAGCATATGCAAAAAAACATGTCACAGTTTTCTTGTATTATGTCAAAATTTATGTGAAATTTTAAAAGAACCATGTTTATTTTGGAACTTGAGATTCAGGTATACTAAAAGTGACTGCTGTTTTTACGTAATTTATAAGATAAGCATTATAATTAGTTTGATTATTTCATAGTATATACAGTGTAGGGATGCACCGATAAGCAAATTGACCGATTACCGATTAATCGGCAGTTGATAATCCGCTGATTAATCGGTCAAGCCGATTAATGATTAAATGGTTGTTTTCAGTACTACCAATTTCACCATTACAGTTTTTTCTACGTTTTTTTTTTTACAATTCTAACTTTTGAAATAGTTCCTAATTTTTTCTTCCGTTTTCCTAATTTTCCCAAAATAATTTCAAAATTTTATCAAATTTCTCTGAACTAATTTTCTTATTCTTGTCAATAATATTGCATTAACACGTTGCTAATTATGTAAACTAGACATGAAAATTCAAAAAAAAAAAAGGAGGGGAGTGTGTGGTGAGCAATCTAATTTTGAAGTTCTTTCAATTGCAATTTTTCAATTATCAGTAGCTATGTAATTCAAGACTTTTATTCTTTCATGTGTCATAAGTTTAGTCACAATTGACAATGCTGGGGAATTATATGCAATAATTATAAATTTATTGCATAATTGTATTTCCTTTTCATGAAATAAGATCAAAAGCTTAGTTTGCCATAGATTCAACAAGTTTTTTTAGCAGTTCCTGCTCAATATTGTACTTTCATCTCTCTATTGTACCTTTCAGTTCTTCCACAGAAAAATACTGTTTAGAATTTGCATAAACATGGCGGCTTAGAACTCTCCAAACATTCTCAATTGGACTTAAATCAGGACTTAATGCAGGCCAGTCTATAACTTGAAGGTTTTATCAAATAACCCATGTTTTTGTGAAAATCTATGCATGTATGGATGCATTTTTCTACTGAGATATCCAGTCTGGTCCTTCTATAATGTCACCAAAGGCAACAAATTATTTTTCAATGTTTCCTGAAATGATGTTTGTTTTCCACTCAAAATGGCTAATATTGTTTGACTTTTGACACCAAATGAACCCCACACCCAGGGGTGCCCCAAGGTTAAATATTTGGGAGGGCGAAAGTTCTCAATTGCCGAATGAATTTCCGAAATATGCCGAATGATAAAATACGAGCATATGCATATCATACATACCCTTTACCATTATTTAACCCATTAATGCCTGACATTTTTTTTTCCAAAGATATTTTGTATACTGGTTACAAACAGTGTTTAATGGACAGGAAAAAAAATTAAAAAAAATTTATGTAAAAAATTATTTTTTTATTAAGGAAAGAAAAATCGCCCCTTAAAAGTTACGATAGACCCCAGAGGGTGCATACTTTTTTTACTAAAATTTTTTTCTGTCTACGATACAATATTTAAAAAAACACTTTATAAGAAGAAATAAAATCAGCAATTAACATAAACTGGGAAGCTGGGAATAACTTTGAAAACTTAGCTTTTTTTCTTGAGATTGTGAACCATATAATTTTTTGATAAAGATCATATTAAAACTGCTATAGAGCACACTTTACAATGGTTATGTGCTGCAATCTGTTAATAACAAATTGAAACAACACCAAGGTACAAATTGAACACTATTATTTGGTTGAAATGTTCATTTTGGGGAAATTCAGACCCTTTTTTGGACCATCCCTAAAAAGGGACTCTAGGCATTAATGGGTTAATGAAAAAATTAAATAAGTATCAATAAAAAAATGAAAAACGTGCATTTTCAATCTTTTTCC